>JAKOGI010001856.1:12500-171982 GCA_029747015.1 Carnegiea gigantea | reverse complement strand
CCCCCCCCCCCCCCCACCCCAAAAAAAAAGACACCAAATGATGAATGAACAAACAAACATGATTTTATGGCTGATGATATTTTACTTGGTTGATCAAATTCACAAAGTTATGTCTTCATTTGAGAATTCTTCTCTCATCTTCTGATTTCTGAATATGTGTCCATTTTACTGATAACATGGTGTAAAGGATCCAATGCCAAAAGAAAGGGAGCAGGTTGCTGGAAATCACGATGCCTGGGCAGGCATAGCTACGGGTACAAGCAATAGAATGCAGGGCGCAGAGGACAATTCTGAAACGGATGGCTCTTCTGTGGAGGATCTATCTCCCAACCCAATCTCAGAACGCTTCTACCACCCATGCCGTTTTCTTGATCTTGCCAGAGAGGCTTTCCTCAAATGTTTAGGTTTAGGTTCTTCATCAGGGGATTCTCCCCATAGACAACAAAGACATGAAGACTGATGTATTTTGATCTCTCCATTCTTTTCTGCGTGCATATTTGATGTTTTATGTTACTCGCACTCTGCGTTTCACCTCAAACACCTATGCATCACTCCTGTTCCTCACAAAGCGGTATGGTTACTCAACACTTCATTTTGAAACTAGACTTGCAAAATTTCCATCAAACGAAGCTCAGGATTTTAGTTGGATCAATGATACATGGTCCTCTGAACGCTTAAGCTCAATTTTGACGTGGGACAATTGTTAGGGAGGAAGAAGGGGTTTTGTTGCCTGTAACTTCATCCACATAACTAGGCCTGTTTGGTTCCTCTGCTTTTGTGGCACAAACCTATATCAAACACTTTGTAGTTGAATTTAAGCAACACATTTTTCCCTCGAGTTTATAATATAGGGAACTAATGGAAGCATGCATAATTTGCAGAGACATGTGCAAGTAGTTGGCAATGATACTGTAAGAGTTGTGCATATTGGACGGATGAAATGAAATGTCATGTATACAAGCAATTTATGGGCACAGAAATCGGAAGGTTAACATTTTTGCTACCGAGAAATTTGATGCAAACGCTACAAGATAGCTGGGAATGCTAGCAAGAAAGCAAGACTTTTGCATTCACCAACGAGTGATTAGGTTAACAGGTTTGATTTTTGTTTTTCTGGTCAGGCCACAGACGCTATTTACTATCAACTATGTAGTGATTTTTGTTAAAAAAATGAAGCTAAAGCTGAATCAATGAATTGGAAATGATTAAAAAATCAGTACTTGTGATTAATGCCAACTGTAATTTTCAAATCGTGTGCCTGATTTGTAAATTGTTAGTTTGTGTAAACTCTAGGATCTGCCATTAATAGAGCTTGAGGGCTTGAGAGTGTCAAAATGTAGAGAGAGAGAAAGCATGATCTGAAAATGTCGTAGATATTTTGTATCGTGTAACCTGCCGACAGCAGCTTTCAGGCTTTATACAACAAGTTGTTCTAACCAACTCAATCCAACTCAGCATTATTACATTTCCAAAAAATAAAAAATAGAGAAATGACATCACCAATGGCATCACCATAACTAATTTCACTCAAATTACCTAATCTCCATAAGCTTGCTCGACCTTCATCTTCTTAACACTCCCCTCAAGTTGGTGCCCCAGTTGCTCAAGAACTAGCAATATTGATCAACGCAAACAACCTTGGTAAAAAAAATCTACAAGATGATTGTTGGATGTTGTATATCCTGGCTTGGCCTATCCTGCTTCCAACTTGTCTTTCACATAGTGGCAATCTACCTCTATGTGTTTTGTGCGCTCCTGAAATACAGGGTTAGCTGCAATGTATAAGACAGTCTGATTATGACAACATATGGTGACTGGCTCAAGGTTAGTCAAAGCCATGTCCTTAAACAAACTCAACAGCCAAGTGATCCCACAACAAGTTACAACCATGGCCCTATACTCAGCCTCTGCAGTAGACCAAGCTGTCACACCTTGCTTTTTTTGGTTTTCAGAGAGTCACCAACGAGTATGCAGTAGCTAGCAGTAGACTTTATAGCCTTTGAATAACTAGACCAGTCAAAGTTGTAATAGGCAGACAGCAGAGGTTGAGATGCGGTATAGGTTGTTGCATAAATTAGCTGAGGAGCTACACACTAAAGTTTGTGTCAAGTCTTGTAATGGACAAATAAATTATTTTCCAATGAGTCTTCTGTACTAATCTGAATTTGAGAGAGATGTTCCCATTTCAGCTGGCAACTTGATATTAACATCTAGAAGCAACTTAAGAAGTTCACAGTTTTGCATTTTCAGCTCCTTCAATAGATCAAGAACATAGTTTGACAAACAAGTGTTCCTTGTGAAGACCTTGCAATCTCTAGCTTCAAGAAATACCTTACTTCATCTAGATCCTTCATATGAAACTGAGAATGCAAGAAATGTTTAAGATCCTATATAATCATTTCATTGTCCCTTACTATCACTATATCTTCAACATAAATCAATGTGGCTAGAATCTAGATAACCTTGCTGAGACCTTTTGAAGAAAAGTGACTGAGCAGCATTTAATTGACTGAATCCAAACTGCAACGAGGCTAAAGGTAGCTTAGAAAACCACTGTCTAGGTGGTTGTTTTTTAGTTCATAAAGGGATATTAGCAGCTTGCAAGACATTGCTCCACTTCCCATACCAGGAGTCACACACCCTCTTTCATGTGGTGCAATTTTGGCTCCATAGAAAGTGCATCCTAATGGCAGTGTCATATACACTTCTTCATGCGGCTCACTATGAAGAAATGTATTGGAGACCTCCATTTGGTATGTCTTCCTGCCTTTCATAGTTGCTATAGCATTGACCCTACAGTAATCATATTGGCAGCAAGAGCAAATATTTCTAGATAATATATCCCAAATGCAACAACAACTCCTCCCAATGTGAGTCCCACTTGTGTGGGGTCCAAGGAGATCCAACTGTAAGGGTCCTTACCCATGATGGCGTTGCCTACACAAACGTCAATTTTAATAGACTAGCAAAAAAAAAATTAACAGAAACATTATAGGATTGAAATTGTTTTGATATAAAAGCACTCACGAACAAACAAAACAACAACTAGTATCAATATATAAATGATGAAGATAAGTTCGGCATGATAAAGAAATATCACTAAGTTATATAATGACAAGCATGAATAAGATCAAAAATATTCTTAGCATGCAAAATTACTGAGAATGCATCATAAGTAAGAGCCATAACCACACACCAACTTTTCCTATGTCCTTAGGAGCTATGGATGGAGGAGTATCTAGCTACCTATGATCTGCAACCTTAATTCGAGACCTCCATAGCCTTAATCTTTAGTTATGTGCTCAGTTAATCCTAGATTCTTTAAATAGTACCTAATCACTTCATTTCAACTCTTCTTAGGTTTACCTCGACCCCTTCTATACTCCCGAAGGATAATCCTTTCACATCTCCTTACTAGAGCATCTATAGTCCTTCTCCTTACATAACCAAATAATTTAAGTCTAACTTCTCTCATTTTATCCTATATGGACGTCACTCTTATTTTGTCTCAAATTATTATATTTCTAGCCCTATCCAATCTCGTGTGCCCACATATGCAACGAATCATCTTCACATCAATGACTATCATCCTATGGATTTGAGTCTTCTTGATTGGCCAATGCACCATACAATAAAGTTAGTCTAACAACCATACGATAGACTATCCCCTTTAGCCTTAGTAAGATCTTCTTATCACACAATAGCCCTGAAGTATTCTTCTACTTTTGCCATCCCACCTTTATTCTTGGTTAATGTCCTCGTCAACATCTCATTTTTCTTGAATGATCAAGCCCAAATATCTAAACTCTTCAACCCTTGGTATGACCACACCCTAATGGAAAACCTCGTCTTTAACGCCACCTTCTCCTTCGTTGAATCGACATTTTAAATATTTCGTCTTTGACCTGCTCAACTTGAAACCTTGTCATTAACTCTATCCCTAGTCTCATCGATATAAATTATATCATCAGCTAAAAGCATACGTCATAGTACCTTGTCTTGAATCCCTTTGGTGAGCTCATCTATAATAATAGTGAATAGAAAATGGCTCAGTTTGATCCTTGATGGAGTCCAATATCTATAGCGAAGTCGTCCATATCCCCTCCTAAGGTTCTAATTCTTGTCCTTACTTCTTTGTACATATGTTTAATAACTGGCACATCTTTCTTCTCCAAGCACCTCTGTAACACTCCCCTAGGTATCGTATCATAAATTTTCTCTAAGTCGATGAACACCTTGTGGAGATCTTTTTTCTATCCTTGTAGGATTCCATGAGCCTTCTTAGAAGATGGATAGCCTCTGTGACCTACCTAGCATAAAGCCAAACTACTTTTCCAAGATTGTCTCTTTCCTCAACCTTCCCTCAATCACCGTCTCCCATAACTTCATAATGTGAGTAAGCAGTTTAGTACCTCTATAGTTATTGCAATTCTGAATATTCCCCTTGTTCTTATATAATGGGACAACTGTACTGAATCTCCGTTCACTGGACGTCTTTACAGTTCTAAATATAACATTAAATAACTCTGTTGGTCATTCAAGACCTTCTTCACCTAAACACTTTTGAATTTCCACGGGGACACTATTCGGGCTGATTCCCTTACCATTTTTCATCCTCCATAATGCCTAGTTAATCTCCTCTTTGGTGATACAATGGCAGGACGTAGAGTTATGTTGCCTCTCCTAACACTTTCACTTATTACATTGGGAATTCTCAAACATCTCCCAATTAAGGAGCCCATAGAAATATCTTTATATACTACAAGAAAAAGGTCTGAATTTTGACGGAACTTTTGATCAAAAATGGACAAATTTTGATGGAAAATTGGTCGACTGACGGAAATTTTAACGGATTTTATATCCGTCAAAAAATCATTGATCGAAATGGACTTTTCGACCGACGTGTCAGAAATTTTGACGAACAAATTTTGACCAACTGACACTCTATCAAATTTTGACTTTCAGTTCGTCAAAATACTTTTTGACGATATTTTGACAAACTGACTGTCAATCTAAATACTTTTTGACGGGAGTTTTGATGGAAAAGGTAGCTCGTCAGAACTTATAAGATATTACGATTGTATTGGTGGAGCTATATTCACGGAGATTATTGAACATGTCTGTCAAAGTTTTGACAGACTCCGTCAAAATTTCCGTCACAATGAATTTTTTTAATTAAAAAAATCTAAAATGTTGAAATTTCAAATTTGAAATCTCAAGATTTTAGATTTATAGATTTTCAGTTTTTCCCCGGTTTTTCCTCGTAACCGCTTCTCCTTCCTCCTTCCCTATCCAATATATTTATTTTTTTCTTTTTACGTTGACAAACTAAAGGCTACCACAATTAGAAATTGAACTACCCTTTATTGACAAAACTACAACAAACCAAAATTTGAACTTTTGGAATTCTATATTGGAAATTTTGGCATGAAATATGAGTCGTTTTATATGAATTTCTAGATCCAGAAATTCCAAATTTCAAAATATTGAATTGTAAAATTTGAAATGTTGGGATCAAAAATATTTAAAGAATTTATATGAATTCTTAGATTAAAAAATTCTAAATTTTAATCTTGGAATTTAAAAATTGAAATTTTGAGATAGAAAATATGAAAAAAAAAATTTAAACAAAATTTTAGATCCAAAAATTTCAAATATTAAAATTTGAAATCTTGCGATATTGAAAAGATGAAAAAAAATTTATATGAATTTTTGCATCCAAAATTTCTAAATTTTAAAATTTTGAACTTAAACTTTGAAGTTTTGGATTCAAAATTTTAAAAAAATTGTACAAATTTTTTAGATCCAAAAATTCTAGATTTTGAATTAAAAATTTTCAGATCTAAAATATAAAAAAACAATTTATATGAATTTTCACATTAGAAAATTCCAAATTTTAATCTTGGAATTTAAATTTTGAAATTTTGGGATAGAAAATATGAAAAAATGTGAATGAATTTTTAGATTTGAAAATTCCAAATTTTAAAATTTGAAGTTCTGGGATCGAGAATATGGAAAAAATTTATACTGAACTTTTACATCTGCAAATTCTAAATTTTAAATTTTAGAATTTAAATCATGAAATTTTGGGATCAAAAATTAAAAAAATTATACAAATTTTTAGATCCAAAAATTGCATATTTTAAACTTGAAATTTTGGATATGAAATATGAAGAAACAATTTGTGCGAATATTTAGATCCAAATTTGGAGTTTAAAATTCCAAATTTCAAATCTTTGAGTTTAAAATTTGAAAATTTGGGATCGAAAATATGAAAAGAAATTTATACAAAATTTTAAGTTCAAAATTTTCCAATTTTAAATCTTTGAATTTAAAATTGGAATATTTGGGATCGAAAATGTGAAATAAATTTATACAAATTTTAAATCTGAAAATTTCAAAGTGCAAATCTTGGAATTTGTGCAAACAAAAAAATGAACTTCTCGGATATGAAATTTTAGATCTGAGAATGTACCACCAAAATATAACATTTAAACTTTCAGATTTGACTTGGCCCCCTTCAAAACCTCCCAATACAATGCTAATCTTCATGTTACTCATGTACATCCACTATTTTCCATCAATCTTCATGTAGCACCAAATCTAGGAGCACTGATTATTGATATTTCAGAGTTTTGTTGTGGAGGTTTAAGGCTTCTCTCTTTCTTTGCCATATAAAGGAGTGGTTTTTAGGTTTGTCTGATTTGGAGGTGAGTTAGGGGAAGCGAGAGAGAGAGAGAGAGAGAGAGAGAGAGAGAGAGAGAGGACAGGAAACAGCAAGAAGAAGAAAGAGGACGGGAAATTTGGGAAATTAATGACAAAAAGAAGGAGAGGTGCGGCACACGTGATAGGGCCAATTTAAATCTGGTAATTAAAAAAATTTGTGAAAGAAGATTGTGACGGGCCCTGTCACAATCACTTAGCAGAAATTAAAATTTGGTAGTGATTTTGATGGGATCCGTCACAATTTATACATTATCATTTTATTTTGACGGACATTCCATCAAAATTGTTCCCTACACTGTCAAAATTTACATTGAGATTTGTGTGCACTGTATATCTATCAAAAAGCTTGCCTTTCCGTGAAAAATTCCGTCACATTTTTTGACAACTTAAAAGTCCGTCAAAAAAATCCGTCAAAATCGATCTCTAATCTTCCATCTTCATCTTTAATACACCTTACACTGCCCAAATCTCGTATTCTTCTTTTCCTAGCCTTTGCTAATTTAAAGACCTCCTTCTCTCCTTCGTCAGACTTTAGTTTATGATAATCTATCACAAATCTTTGTCTATTTCCCAACTGCAAGTCTTGTCTTGTATCTTTCAATAGAGCCATTTGATTTGTGCTTGGTATTATACAACCATTTACAGCCAATAGTTTTCCTTCCAGGTGGCAAGGTAGTAATTTCGCATGTCCCACTTTCTTCCCAAGCTTGCAGTTCTAAATTCATAGCTGCACACCATCTTGCTTTTATGACAGTTTCGGAGAAAGTGGTAAGACCTTTTTAGCAATGGTCATGACTGCTAGATATTCCTAATATTTAGGTTGGAGGTGCTCATAAGTAACATAATTAGACAAATAATATGCTGGTTTTTGCTTACTAATAGAACTCCCATGGTTTTTTATCCACACGAGTTTTTTCCTAAGTCTTGTTACTGGACCTTGCACAGTCTGCTGTGAAGTTGTAGAAGTGGAACACTGTCTTCTTGAACTTACCATATCAGAAGCTATGTCGTGTGGTCATTTCAACTGAAGGTAGTGGCTCATGTTGCTACAAATATTCTACTACATTATCATTCCAAACAACAGGTTGTGGGTTAGGTATATGAATAGGAATCATGTATAATGGTTTATCCCTTGCTAAATGGGAAAAACATGCTCCACAAACTTCACATCTCTAGATATAAACACCTGATGTGTCAACACATTCAACAACCTATACCCCTTTTGGTGTATCAGAATATCCCAAGAACACATGGAACTCCCTTTGGAGTGAATTTGGTTGTAGTTCTAATTGGAATGTAAGTAAGGCTAGACACCCTTTCACCCTCAGATGAGAGTAGCTTGGTTTTTTCTCCCCCCGAATAGTACCTCATATGTAGTTTTTTTTTTAAAAAAAATCATAGAAGAAGGTAGCATGTTAATTAAGTGATCTGCAATCTGTACATAGTCTTCCCAGAATGACAGAGGTAGAGTTGCATGAAATCTAAGAGCTCTAGAAATTTCAAGCACGTGTTTGTGCTTTCTCTCCACCGCATCAACACATGATATTTGATGAATAATACTTTTTGCATTAAAGAGTTCCAGAGCATTGTTAGACCTCATTACTCGAACTGCGCACTTAAATTATGTGTGAACAAAATTGACAAACATCTCTAAAACTTCAAGAGGGACTGAGACTTATATTGTAGCAAAAAAGTCCATGTTGATCTGATAAAGTCATCGACAGCAGTCAAAAAGAACCTGAAGTTTTTGCTTGTCACAACCCTATAAGGTTCTCATTTGTCAATGTGTATAAGCAGAAATATATGTTTAGTTTCAGTTTGTCTAACAAAGAAAGGAAGCTTTGTAAACTTGGCCATAGGACAAGTAATGCAAATCTCATCTTTATTACTCAAAAAATAGGCAGTACATCTATATGCTTCAATTTAGTCTATCCCAATCTATGATGCCACAAAGAGTAATTATGCTTAGGTTCACTTACACTATGGATCACTGCATTCTCACTCTTATTCACACCTATACCTCCTATTGCAGTTCCTTCTCCACTGTATTCTTTCAGGTTTTTATCCGGTTTCTCCAAAGGTGCATCAATCATGAAATACAGTCCTTCTCTACCAAGCCCGTTTAAGATCCTTGTGTGCGAGTGCTTTATCACACAATATTGTGGATGGCATGTCACTTGACAACCATTCTTCTTAACCAATTTAGACATAGAAAGCAACTTGTATATAAATGAAGGCACTATAAAAACATTATTCATTTTCAGGCCATTTTGCAGTTCAACACAGTCTACATCTGTGATCTCAGCCTTGTTTCCATTTAGTATATTAATTTATGACTTGCATCTAGATATATATGGCTAATGCAAGTAGCTCCTATATCAAGTATCCAATCTTCTTTTCTAGTTGATGCACAAGAACATAAAACATTACCGGCAAATCCTTGATCCAATTTGTCATCTGTGTCTGAGCAAACCTTTTGCTTTCTTGACTAAAGAAGGAGTCCGAGAAGTTTTTCAACTTGTTGTTGTGTCAGGCTAAAGCTGCCTCCATCTTGCCTTGTCACAATAGTTTCACCCTGAGCTACAGTCTTCGATTCTACATTGTCCTTGTTGTTGTAGGGCTTTGCACCTTTGCTCCCTCTTTTCTGTGGAAGCTTCTTAGATCTTGATTGAGTGCCAGTTTAGATACCCTATGACCTGTTGACATCTCTGTAGGCCTGATTTGGCTAGTTAAATCAACTTAGAGAGGGGTGAATAGGGTGATGATTAAAGTCATGAAATAATCGAAATAAAAATCGAAAATATAAAAGTGGACAAGACATGAGTATTTTTTAACGATGTTAGCCTCAATCAGGCCTAGTCTCCACATAGAGTTCCCTAACTCTAGGATTAACCCAATTTTATTAGGAAGAATTTTACAAATCTAGAGTACACCTACTCTAAGTTCCAAGTCATAAGTTGACACCTTTAACAAGGGTTGGTAGAGTTAATCCTTCAATTCTATGATCCCTCCTAATTACACCTTTGAACAATACAACTTAATTGAATGAATAGCAAACTAAAGGTCAAGGTATGCAAGTGAGAATTTTTGCTTGTGTTCTCTCTTGTTGTCTTCTTTTAAAGCTCAAGGTATGCAAGTGAGTATTGTTGCTTGTGCTCTCTCTTGATTTCTTCTTCAGTTGCAAATGTGTAACACCCCGAATTTCTAATCCTTTTATTTACCAATATTAACCAACGTGGCAGCGGAAAAAAACCTAATTGGGGTGTTACCGCCGTATTTTCTTCTTGAAAATACCAGGCTGAGTATGAACCAAGACATTAATGCAAATACATTCTCAAACCATAACATCAGTTTGAGTATTAACCACAGTATAAGAAAGTGCAAACTCAAACACAATCTTAAAGACAGGTCTACATCGAAATTGAATCATTTCAACAAATCTCATATCACAGCTTTGCACTAATTCGAGTCCCCAACCCTATGCTCGTGTAGCTCACTTGAAAACAAAACATTTTATAAAAATGAGATAAACTCAATAACAACCACCCCTAACAGTCAAGATATGCAAACAAATCCATTTTCCAACAATTTTAGGGGTGGGGACAACAAGTAGATTAACACCTATACATTCTCAGTAGGAGCATACAATGTTCCAAGTTTCTTTTATTCAATTTCAGGTTCTCAAGGGTGAGTGACTCCACCGGATCTCATGGCCTGTGCTTGCGTTCAACGCTACCGCTTAATCTTAACCTGACCTACCGTTAACTTGGATGGTTACTAGTTAACCATACCCTGGCCTACCGTTAATATGGATGGTTACTGCTAACCTGGCCCACGTCCGTCCAAGGAGGCACATGGTCGCTCGCATGTATGCACTTTACCTGGGGAAGGCTAATGGCCTTCAATAACACAAGAACATAGCTTCTCTGTCTCACCTATTCAACCATTTATTTACACATTCATAGTTAATCGTGATCTTTAACCAATATACGCATCCCAACCCGACCCATTCTAGTCCTAAAACATTTTCACACTATTTTCACAACACAATCAGCCCACAAACCCATACACTAACTGATTTAGCAAAACATTTTAACATATGCCACAGGAATACCTCAGTTCACATTCACCTAGGAAAATTCCCCAAACATTAACACAAAATACATTCAAAACAACCTTTAAATATACTCACTGATCACATTTTCCAAAGGATATTTGGGGAAGGGTTAGGGCATAATTATTACCTGTAATCTGTATCTTACGGGATCGATTTTCTAGCTCAGGCCTAATGATTCATACCTGGACCAGAACAACACCCGTACTTAGCCCCTGAATTTGTACAAAACACATCCCCAATCTGACCCTAGCTTAGAATAATTTTTCTATGATTTTTAGACAACTTTAGAAATTCCTAATCATAGTTAACCCCGATTCTAGTTCCGGCCAAAATCTAGGCCTAATTTCCAGAGGCCATAACTTAAGTTCCCGACATCGAAACTCGAAGATCTTACCCATTCTGAAGATGTCAACTCGTCCCCTACAACTTCTACGTTTAGTGTTTCCCCAAATACGCCAACTACTAGGTCCATTTTTCCAAAACTTCCATACTATCACTGACTGCCTAGATCTGCATAGTCCTCGGTAATCGGTCCATAATTTCTCAATTCAGCTCCGATTCCGTTGATTCAAAAGCTATAGTTCTAAGGACACTTGGCCTAATTTCCATAAAAATTTCATAATGTTTGGACACATCTCAGTGATATTCTACCCCAAAACCCTACCTCCAAATGGTGTTCTTTTACTCCCAATTTTCACATCATCGGGTTACACAACTACCCACATTAATCCAATCAATTCTAAGCACCCTACCAATCCAAGTCAACCAAAAGATTACAAATTTAATCCAAACAAAACCAAATCATCACTATAATGCTTACCTTGGTTCGATTTTTGAAAAGAGGTGGTGGAATCCCTTCATACTCCAAAATCCGAGGCTGAAAATTTAAAGCTCATGTTAGAAAAATCATAACTTTGTACTTGGAGTTGAGAAGATCATTAAAAAAAAAAAAATAGTGAAACCCTAATTCTTGATGCATAGGGGTGCATAGAGGTGGGGTTCAGAAGCCATGCACCCACACTCACCAAACCAAAGAGGGGAGAATTCGGCGGTAGCCTGGCGGCGTTGGGCGGCGGTGGTGGTATGCGGTGGCACCGACAGAGGGGCGCCGAGGAGGGAGAGGGCGTGAGTGAGAGAGAGGGAGAGGGAGGGGAGAGAGACGGAAGCTGAATGGGGGGGGGTGGGGGACGGCTAGTAAGAGGGGGAGGGAGTTTTAATTTTGTAGGGTTAGGGTGTTTTGGGAGGGAAAAAATTTTATTCAAAGGATGATTAAGATTTCTAAATAAATTTAGACCACCTTCCCTTTCCTAAATAGAAAGATTTGAAAAGAAAAAAAAATCTTGCGTTGACTTGGATTGATTTAAATTATAAATCCTAAGTCGGTCTATGCTAAATATAAATCATCCCAAATATGAATTTTCGGGGTTTTATATATTACCCTCCGTAAGGAAGTTTCGTCCCCGAAACTTCAATAATTTACGACAACACAATAGCTTACGACAATGAATTTCTTAGGTTTTACATACTACCCCCTTAAGGAAGTTTCGTCTACGAAACTTCATACGCATCTAGTTAGATGAATAACTAGGGGTATTTGGCTTGCATCTCCTGCTCTGGTTACTAGGTTGCTTCCAATTTCTTGTGATTTGCCCAGATGACCTTCACTAACGGTACCATTTTCCTACAGAGTTGTTTCTCTCTCCGGTCTGGGATTTGCACAAGTTATTCCTCATATGACAAGTCTTCTAGAAGCTGTACAGGGTCGGACTCGATTACATGAGAGGGATTCAGGATGTACTTTCGTAACTATGACACCTGAAACACATTATGCATCCTTGGGAGCTCTGGTGGTAGTTCCAACCGATATACTACTTCCCAAACTCTTTGTATAACAGGGTACGACCCAATGTATCTTGGGCTAAGCTTTGCTACCATACCAAATCTTGCGATTCTCTTGGTTGAGGATACTTTAAGAAATAGCTGATCTCCCACTTAAAATTCTAGGGGTTTGCGCCTTCGGTCGACGTACCTCTTCTGGCGGCTCTGAGCAGCTCTCATTCGTTCCTGAATCACCCGAATCTTGTCAGTGGTAGCTTGGATCAACTCAGGCCCAATAGTCAGGGCCTCATCGATTTCTTGCTAGCAAAGTGGAGTTTTGCACCTTCTGCCATATAGCGTCTCACACGGGGCTATCCCAATACTTGAGTGGTAACTGTTGTTGTAGTAGAAATCGATTAATGCCAGTTGTTTGTCCCACGCCTTCTTAAAGTCCAGGGCACATGCTCTCAGCATGTCTTCCAGTGTCTAAATAGTTTGCTCCGTTTGCTTGTCGGTAGCCGGATGGAAGGCAGTATTGAAACGTAACAACGTCCCAAATGCCTCTTGTAACTTCTGCTAAAAATCCGACTGAAACCTAATGTCTCGGCCCGACACTATGGAGCTAGGCACTCCATCTAGTTTAACTATCTCCTCAAGATATGTTCAGATCAACTTGTCCAGAGTCCAGTATTCCTCATGGTTATGAAATATGCCGTTTTAGTGAGTGTATCCACCATTACCCAAATTGCATTATTCTTCCTCTGAGTCAGAGGTAAGCCTACCACGAAATCTATGGATACCGAATCCCACTTTCACTCAGGGATGTCCAATGGTTGCAGCAGTCCCGCCGGCCGCTGGTGTTCAATCTTCACTCGTTGACAGGTCAAACATTTCGTCACATAGTCGGCTACCTCCTGCTTCATGTTGCTCCACCAGGATGTCTACTTCAGATCCTTATACAACTTACATCCTCCTAGGTGTACAAAGTGTGGGGTGTTGTGACCCCTCATCCCGAATCTTCTTCTTATGTTCTTCCACTGTCAGGACACACACCTGAATATGCAACCTTATAGTGCCATCCTCATGGATCACAAACCCAGGCGCCTTCCCACTAATATTTCTTCCCTAATCCGCTCCTGTTGTAGGTCAGTAGCCTGTGCTACACTGATCTCCCCTATAAGGGTTGGTTGCGCCTCAATGGCATATAGCATAGGTTGGTTCGTGGGGTAACTACATTGATCTCCAGCTTCTGGAACTGCTCATACAAGTCAATAGGTAACTCCAATAGACAATTCAGTGCTGAGTATGGTTGGTGACTTAATGCATCAGCCACCACATCTACCTTTCCTGGGTGATACTGGAAATTGACGTCATAGTCATTCAGGAATTTCAACCACCTTCTCTGCCTTAGATTGAGGTCTTTTTGTGAGAAAAGGTACTCTAGGCTTTGGTGGTTGGAAAAAACCTCACAATGTACTCCGTACAAGTAGTATCTCCAACTTTTTTTTTTTCTTAACACAAATACTACCACTACTAGCTCAAGATCATGGGTCGGGTAGTTTTGCTCATGTGGCTTTAATTGTCGAGAAGCATAAGCTATCACTCAACCCCTTGTATCAATACGCAACCTACCCCACTTCTCGACTAGCTACCTCGAACTGCTCCCCTTCTCCAAGTAGTGCCAACACTGATGCACTGGTCAATCTCTCCTCAAGTTCCTGGAAGGCTTCTTTATACTTATCAGCCCACTCGTACTTCATAGTCTTCCTTATCAAATCAATAAGTGGAGTAACAATCCTAGAAAAATTTTGGACGAATTTTCGGTAATAGCTCGCGAACCCTAAGAAACATCTCACTTCAGTCACGTTCTTGGGTCTAGGCCATTGCATCACAGCTTCTGTTTTCTGAGGGTCACCGAAACCCCTTCTTTGGACACTACTTTCCCCAAAAGGATACTTCCATAGCTAGAACTCACGTTTGATTAGCTTCACATACAGCTCATTGCTCCTCAATACCTCCAGAGCCTCCCTCATGTGGCCAGTGTGCTCTTCTAACGTTTTCGAATAGACCAGTATATCATCTATGAATATCACTACAAAATTATCTAGGTAAGGCTTAAAGATTCTATTTATGAGATCCAATTTGAGACTCGTCGTTAGTTCTCGACATCCTGAGGTAACACACCCTGGTTCAGTTCATATCCTAATAGTTCTCGCAACACATTCCACTAAGCATTAACAGGCTCTATACACTTGGCATAATTTAAAAGGTAGTACGTGAAGTACAGTTTTACTCTAAGTTATAGTAGGTCAGCAACATAGGGTCCTTTCCTTCCTGAGGAAAAGTTATGCGCCCTATACTTGTGCACAACATCATCATTTCCACTAACAAGTTACATGTGTAAGACCACTTCATAATCCCCAAAGGTCGTACCATAATGACAACTCATATACAATCAATAGCATATATTCAACATAGAAAAGAAAACGTATTCTAGCTTTTATTCCATTCCAATGAGTTCATAACAATTAACTGAGTTTGTGCGTTAACTAACAAAGAATCCAATAACACGAAAGAAAACTAGGCAAATTTCTTAGCACGCCTAACCCTTATTGGTTAGGAGCATCAAGGGGCACATTCCCCTGTACATCCTACCACACCTTCCTCGCCTCCATGGGGATACCTTGACCTCAGGATCACTCCTTTCTTCTACCAAATCTCCCCCCTTATCTTCATTGGCCTCAAGTTCCTTCGTCAGGTTGTTCTCCTCAGTAGGCCTCACCCCTTCCTTAGTGACCTCCTACTTGTCCTCACTAGGGTGTTCGTCGGTGTTCCCCTCTTCCATAGGTTCCTCCTTATCTTCGCTAGGATCTTCCTCAGGGTCCTCCTCTTCCATAGGTTCTTCCCTATCTTCGTTAGTATCTTCCTCAGGGTCCTCCTCCTCTATAGGTTCTTCCTCCTCCTCAGTGGGTTCCTCCTTAGATGTCTCATCCTCAGGAGGTGTGGTATCTTCCTGCCTAGCGGTGGGTGAAGGGGGTTGGTCATAGGGGCCCTCATCTCTTAAGTGACCCACCAACTCAGTCAAACTCATCCCTAAGGGTTGCCAGTCACACCAACAGCACCTCTCCCACGGACGAAACTCCCGAGCTCTAGGGTGTAACTCGTCGATCCTGTATCGCCACTTTGGGTCTCCCTTAAGGGTCAAAAGGAGGAAGAAGGCTTGGTTCTCCTCGAACCTTAGGCAGCTATTAGGTGCATCCTCCAAGTATCTAACTATCGTCCTTCCAACCTGCCGAACATGCTCCCACAAAACCAGATCAGGCCCCTTAGCTAACCGCTCGTGAAGACAATTTCCCCTTACACAGTTACAATACTGGGTATCTTCCATTCCTATATAGAATTATTTACATATAAGACATGCATTCACACATAAAGCATGCATACATTTAATACTATATGCATATATATGCAATCCCTGCCCATTCCTACACCCACTCTCTGCATATTACTCAGACTTATAAAAGGGTTACTATTAGGTTCATAAACCTGGGCTCTGATACCACTTTGTAACACCCCGAATTTCTAATCCTTTTATTTACCAATATTAACCTACGTGGCAGTGTAACAAAAACATAAGTGGGGTGTTACCGCCGTATTTTCTTCTTAGAATTAGCAGACTGAGTATTAAGCAAGACATTAATACAAATACATTCTCAAACCATAACATCAGTTTGAGTATTAACCACAGTATAACAAAATCCAAACTGAGACACAATCTTTAAGACAAGTCTAAACCGAAACTGAATCATTTTAACAAATCTTATATCACGGTCTTTCACTAATTTGAATCCCTACCCCCATGCTTGTGCACCTCACCTGAAAACAAAACATTTTACAAAAATGAGATAAATTCAATAACAATCACTCCTAACAGTCAAGACACACACACAAATTCATTTTCAAACCATTTTAGGGGTGTGGGACAACAAGTAGATCAACACCTATACATTCTCAATAGGAGCATACAATATTCCAAGTTCCTTTTATTCAATTTCAGGTTCTCAAGGGTAAGCGACCCCACTCGGGTCTCATGGCCTACACTTGGGTTTAACACAGCCGCTTAACCTTAACCTGACCTACCGTCAACTTGGACAGTTACTACTTAACCATACCCTGACCTACTGTCAATATGGACAGTTACTACTAACCTAGCCCACGTTCGTCCACAAGGAGGCATGTGGCCGCTCACATGTATGCATTTTACCTGAGGAAGGCTAATGGCCTTCAATAACATAAGAACATAACTTCTCAGTCTCACCCATTCAACTATTTATTCACACATTCATAGTTAGCCATGTTCATAGTTAACCTTGATCTTTAACCAACATACACATCCCAACCTGACCCATTCTGGTCCCAAAATATTTTCACATTATTTTCGCAACACAATTAGCCCACAAACCCATGCACTCACTGATTTAGCAAAACTTTTCAACATATACTACAGGAAATACCTCATTTCACATTCACCCAAGAAAATCCCCCAAACATTAACATAAAATACATTCAAAACAACCTTTAAACATACTCACCGATCACGTTTTTCAAAGGATATTTAGGGAAGGGTTAGGGCATGATTGTTACCTGATAATCCGTATCCTACGGGCTCGGTTTCCTAACTCGGGTCTAATGATCCGTGCCTGAACCAGAACAACACCCATACTTAGCCCCCGAATTTGTACAGGACGCATCCACAATCTAACCCTAGCTTAGAATAATTTTTCTATGATTTTTAGGCAACTTTAGAAATTCCTAATTGCAGCTGACCCCGATTCTAGTTCCAGCCAGAATCGAGACCCAACTTCCAGAAGGCATAACTTGAGTTCAAGATGTCGAAACTCGAAGGTCTTTCCCACTCTGGAAAGGCCAACTAGTCCCCTACAACTTCTATATTCAGTGTTTCCCCAAATCTACCAATTACTGGGTCAATTTCTCCAAAACTTCCATACTATCACTGACTTTCTAGATCTGCATAGTCCTCAATAATCAGTCCATAACTTTCTCAATTCAGATATGATTCCATTGATTCAAAAGCTGTAATTCTTAGGACATCTTGACCCAATTACCATAAAAAGTTCGTAATGTTTTAATAGTACAATGTCATGGGTAGAATTTTAAAGTCAACGGATGTTTTGGACACATCTTAGTGATATTCTGCCGCAAAACCCTACCTCTAAAGGCTGTTCTCTTTGTCCCAATTTCACATCATTGGGTCACACGACTACCCACCTTAATCCAATCGATTCTAAGCCACACGCCAATCCAAGTCAACCAAAAGATTACAAATTTAATCCAAACAAAACCAAATCATCACAATGCTTACATTGGTTCGATTTTTGAAAAGAGGTGGTGGAATTCCTTCGTACTCCAAAATTCGAGGCTGAAAATTTAAAACTCATGTTAGAGAAATAATAACTTTGCACTTGGAGTTGAGAAGGTCATTAAAAAAAATGGTAAAACCTTAATTCTTGATGCGTGGGGGTACATGGAAGTAGGGTTTAGAACCCATGCACCCACACTCTCCAAACCAAAGAGGGGAAAAGGCTGCGGCGCTAGCCAAAGGGCAGCAAGGAGGGAGAGGGTGTGAGTGAGAGAGAGGGAAGTGAGAGAAAGCGAGAGGGAGGGGGAGAGAAGGAAGCCGAATGGGGGGGTGGGGTATGGCTAGGAAGAAAGGGAGGGGGTTTTAATTTTTTAGGGTTAGGGTGTTTTGGCAAGGAAAAAAATTTATTCAAAAGATGATTAAGATTTTTAAATAAATTTAGACCTCCTTCCCTTCCCGAAATAGAAAGATTTGAAAAGAAATAAAAATCTTGCATTGACTTGGATTGATTTAAATCATAAATTGTAAGTCGGTCTACGCTAAATATAAATTATCCCAAACATGAATTTCTGGGGTTTTACAAATTGTCTCTAAATTTATAGGCAAATGATGCTGGGGAGGTTGAGAGATCATTAGGAAAGTGATTGTTGCATTGAAAAAAGAAGGATGATCTTCAATATCATTTCAAGGTCTTGAAATCTGTCTTTCAAGTCCTTGAATTCTGCAAATTTGCTCAACGTCTATCACCTTGATTTCCAACAGCTACTTGCTTGGTTTTAGCCGAAGATCTTGTAATCAGATTATAGAAACTAATCTTTAGCGGCAACAATCTTTCAAAATATAAGCTCAAAAGATGTTATCACAATTAGGCAAATCTTAACATTTTCAATGATATTGACATATAGAGAATCATAATCCCATAATCAAATTGAATAACAAAATATACTATCACAAAGATCACATATTCAAATTTGAATACTAGATCATCTCAAGATATTGTGGCAACCTGTATCAAATTAATTAAACAATATGTATTAGCATGTCAATATCCACTTAGAATCATAATATATTTAAACATTATAAATATTAATGTAATTAAATATAACATGATGAATATACCAATTGATTAATCTCTTTTTGTCTTTCATCAAAGATATTAATAAACACATTGTGAGCTTTAAAAAAGCTAACAATCTCTCTTTTACGTGGCCTTGTTTACCACAAGCACCACACCTTTCATCTCTTCCGCTACTCAGCATAGCAGATGACTCAAACTGCGCTTGTTTAGTGTCTTCTAGGACCTCTTTTTGCAATTCTTCTCATTGTATCAAGGTCTGACTTCTTTGAGCTTTGCAGTTCTCATCTAGACCATTCAACAACTGAAACAACTTCATCTTTTCTTGCTGCTTTGCTAAGGTAGTTATAAATGTTGTTATATGAGCTGCAACCATAGTGATTCCAGAAAGATCAAGCATAGCATCTATTTCTATCCTGATCCCTCGCGTTAACGTATAACAATCGATGACACTTGCTCATTTTGTTTCAAGGGGTATACATTTCGAATTAATTTATACTTCCTTGATCTAGGACTTAAGGAAAAACGCCCTTGCAAACGCAACCATATTTTATCAATGTGAACAAACCCCACTTTCACACTCTAATACGCCCTCTCACGTGTAGGCTACTAAGTCCAACATGTACACATTTTTAATCAATGGGAGAGGTGGCAAATCAAGATCGAACAACCTGCTTTAATAGCATGCAAACTCTAGGATTTGCCATCGATATGAGCTTGAGGGCTTGAGACATCAAAATCTAGAGAGAAAAAATGATCCTAAAATGTGCGAGATATTTTGTATTGTGTAACCTCTCAACACCATATACCAAAAGTTGTTCTAATCAATCCAATCCAATGCAACCCTATCTTGCATTTCCAGAAAACAGAAAATAGAGAAATGACATCACTAATGACATCATAACTGACTTCACTCGACTTGCTTAACCTTGGTCAACCTGCTTGACCTTCATCTTCTTAACAGTTTGTTACATGTCTCTGAGGGGGCCATGAAGTGCATTTGGCTCTACCATAGGTGCACATATGGTGAAGG
Source organism: Carnegiea gigantea (assembly GCA_029747015.1). Lineage (NCBI taxonomy): Eukaryota > Viridiplantae > Streptophyta > Magnoliopsida > Caryophyllales > Cactaceae > Carnegiea > Carnegiea gigantea. Next base: position 151,833 of record JAKOGI010001856.1, on the reverse strand, counting down.
AATTTTGTAAACTCTCAATTTGTGATTTCTTGCTTGAGAATGAGTGTTGAAATTATAGCAATAGAAGGGAGATAGTTGACTTAGCTTGAATTTCTTCATAGGCATCCGATAAAATTAGAATGATATTAACCTCCTTCTCTCTATATGTATATCTTTATTATGCATGGTATAGATTATATCCACTGGCTTTACCATGATTCATCCAGCCACACATTTTACACACATTGATACTTAAATTTAAGAGTAGGGAGCGAGTCTTGCTCCTGCTTAAATACACGCTTCTTTTTTTAGATTTTTTAAAGAAACAAGTCCTGGTTTTTGTTCTGGTTTTTTAGTGCCTTAAAATTATCGTGAAACTTGTCCTAATTTTTGTTATGGTCTTCAAGAAAAATACCGGACCTAATTTGAGTAGTAAAAAAATTGAATATTATCCTACAATTGAGCCATTAGTCGATAAATTCTAACTAGTCCTTTCCAAGGATGGTACTTGATGGTACTTATGCAAAATAATTTTGACATAGTAACACATTGAATCATTCAAATTCTGATGCATTTGATGTTTCATTGTCTCTTGTTTTGGGCAATAAATTAGCTATTTTTTTTTAAAATATCATTCATATTGCTTCATTTTTGGTCTTGTTTTGTTCTTGATAGAAACATGTAACTAGTGGTGGATTAAATATAATTTAATGTATCTGCTAATTAATCTATCATCCATATCAACCAGTAATTTTGGTAGACATGATGGCAAAGAAAGTAGGAAAAAGCCTCTAATTTGATTTCGATTATTATACAAAATTAAGTAATTAAGAATTAAGACTGCTAACGCTCCGATTTAAATTTTGGTGTTATATTTTGGTTGGTGTTTATTTTCTTTCGACTTTGTAGCTGTGACTGTACTTGGGCTTTTGCCATACATGTAATGATGGCACAAAAAAAGCTTTAACTATTTTGACTGTCGAATGATGTGTCATCCATCCACCAAATTAATTTTAAGATTACACCAGAAACTAAAAAAGAGCAAGAAAATATCCATGAAAAAGAACTGGAAAAACACAAAAAAGCTCTTGTAAAATAACTGTACAAACTCCTTTGCTTGTTAAGCTGCATACCGAATAGAATGAGTTGTAAATTACTAGATTTTTAACAATATGATAAACATATATATATGCATGTCTTTTCATACCCAAAACTACAACGCAACTTTTATCTCATATTCTATAATAATTTTTAAAATCTAATGTTGGCTCTTGCGGGTTGCAATAATTTGAGGTTCATAGCCACGCAAACAAAGAAGATGCCATTGGCTATGGGCAAACCCAAAAATACAAGGTCCGAATCATCCAAAAGTTTACCTGAACCCTTGGAACTTCCTAGTGTTTCCCTAGAACAACCTTCTCTTAAGAAGACCAAGCGTCGCCATAGGAAACCCAAGGCGATTAGAGCTTTGCAATCCATGATCCGATCATTGCCTATCATAACTCCAACAGCTCAATTATCCCTCCAACAAAGTAATCGGAGCCGGGTCACGGGCACGCTATTTGGGTATAAGAAAGGTAAGGTGAGCTTGTCCTTTCAAGAGACTACCAAGAGTTTGCCGACATTGGTGTTGGAATTACCCATACAGACATATTTGCTACAAAAAGAGATGGGCCTTGGAATGGTTAGAATTGCCCTTGAGTGTGAAAAGAGGGAGGATGTTGACAAAAAGTTGTTGGAGGAGCCTAGGTGGACCATGTTTTGCAATGGGAAGAAAATTGGCCTTGGGGTTAAGAGGGAGGCTAGAGAGGAAGACTTGAATGTCATGAAGCTTCTCAAGGTGGTCACCATGGGCATTGGGGTTTTGCCATCCTCTGATGATGATGATCCAGAGGACGAGTTATCTTACGTACGGGCCAGTTTTGAACATGTTGTCGGGTCAAAAGATTCAGAGACATTTCATATGTTAAGTCCAGAAGGGAATAATGTGCCTCAAATTAGTATATTTTTTGTGAGAACTTAAGATTGTATACATATTTGCATTGGTAACAACACCACCTTAAGAATGATGATAAACCATATCTTTTTGTCTCCAGTCTTAGGTTCTGTCATTTTTGTGGTAGTCAAACAATTCTACTCAGGATATACATGTTTAAGGGGATAAAATCTCAGAAAAAGTCGAACATATTTTGTGAATTTTCTTATGAGATGTAGTGGAACTTGGAACATATTATGCAAGACTACATCTACCCTACATAGATCAAGTTAATGTAACGGAATGACAATGAATTCCCTCCTATGAGATAATCTCAAATTTTGGATCCCTTATGGACCATATTAGTTGTTTTTTTCCATTACGGTTCATACTCCCGGTCCCTTCAAAGGAACAACCTAAGTTGAGCAAAGTAAAAGCCAAGTCAACCCACTGAATGAAGCAACATACACAAATATATATAGGACATTGTCAATGACACCTTTTTCACAGTTGGATTAAGGCTCAATTTAGTCCTTGAAAAGTGCTTTAGAAAGAAAAATGATGGGAATTAAAACCTTTTCAATGTTTGGAGGGAAGGACAAAGGAAGAAAAGAATATGAGGGAAATTTGAAGGAAAGTTCAATAAATATAAGACAAATTATTTTCCACATAATAATGTGAGGGAAACATGGGAAAATTTCAAAAGCAAGGCCCGATGCCCTCAACCCTCCCTGATAGACTTCTAATTCTGCTACGCTATTCCCTTGATTTTACAACTTTTTCTTACATATTTTCTAGATTTAGTGAGAAATTTAATCATATTTGCTCCTCCATGCTTATAAATATCTTATTTGGATAAGATTTCCTCTACATAGGTATTTTGTTGCCATTTGAGAGAATTCACGGTCAATGATTTAAAGATGAGTAAGAAGTGATGCTTTGGTTAAGTAAGAGTTTCAAGAAGTTGGCGAGAACATTCAAGTTTGGAATAATGAAGTTCCAAGCATTTACATGGGTAGCCACACATACCTGCGCATAGCTGTGTAAAATTACTAAAAGTAGCTAACAAGCTGAATGTTTGCATGACCATGCATATTAATCAACTGCGAAACCTGAGATTTACGCGAAAGGCTGTGAATATTTGCATAGTTGTGCACATTCCCACCTAGAAAGCATGCACAAGTGGTCGTGTAGTTTTGCACCTTCGTGCATCCCTATTTCTCTGCCAACCTAATTTTATTTAAATACGATGCTTTTAGGAGCAAAGTCAACAAGTTCTTTTACCCTATATTGGAGAGAGTTCTCAGAGTATTTTCTTAGGATTAGTGATCAGTGTTAGAGATTGTTATTCTATATTTAAGAATTCTACTTAATTCCTTCAAAAAATCAATTTCTAAGTTTTTCTTAACCCTTGTTTTATTATTTCTTATTTAATTTTGTAGCTTAACATCATGGTTAGGGTTTCAAAATTTGCATTTGTAATTGTTACCATGTTTTATGGCTAAATTCCCCATTTCAGGTTGGGATTCATGTCGATTATGCTTAATTAATTAATAATTAGCGAATCTTACTTGTTTCATCCATGCATTATTGAATTCTACTTTGCTTACCGCTTGTTCCATGAATTGCATGAAAGAATGTTCATACATTTTTTTCTATTTGGGTTTAGAGGACAGTGAAAGATGAAACCTTTCCCTAGTATGACTTAGTAGACGACTAGAGTTTTAATATGGAAATAATCGGGATCTTAAGTGAGATTTGAGTGTCTATTGTGTAATGCTTCGACTTTTAGTCTCATTAAGATAGGGGATTATAGCTTAAGGATTAATTATCAATCTAGCCATTTATGATTGCTTAGTTGAATAATTTCTATGCGGTTAGAAATTGATTTGCTAGCATAATTGTACTTGTTAATTCCAATCTAAGCATTTGAATCTTCTTATTCCTTGCTCGCATTCTTAGTTGTTATTGTTTTCTTAATTAATCATTGAAATCCTTCAAATTTGATTTTCCTAGATTGAGTAGCTTAAGTAGTTTTAGAAATTGAAAGCGAGTTTCTTGTAGGATCAACTCGTACTTACCTATTGCTAGCTATAGTGGTGCGCTTGCGATTAAACTGTAACAAGTTTTTCATATCGTTGCTAGGGAACTTATTCCTTTCAATATCAAAGCGGATTACTAGGCTTTTATTTTTCTTTTTATTATTTTTCTTCATTCTTGCTTGGCATAATATTACACTTGGTGTAGTTTTTTCTTTGTATGCATAGGAGTAGTGAATGCAATCAGAACCTAGTCCCTCCTAAGCTTAACATGAAAGCAACTGCACAAAAGTGAGGCGAAGAAGCAAGGAGGAAGAAAAAGGCAATGGTACGTTTGGAGGAGGACATCATGCTCCGTGACTATGTCATGCCAAAAGCCACTGAGGCTAATTCTTCCATTGTGAGGCCGACAATTAAAGCCAATAACTTTTAGCATCGACGAGATCTCATCAACTTTATGGGACAAAATTCATCCTGTGATCACCTTTTGGAGAACCCTAGTGCACACATTCGTAATCTTTAGGAGAAATGTGACACTATCAAGTATAGTGGAGTCTCAAATGATGTTGTCGGACTTAGACATTTTCCATTCTCATAGGCGGATAAAGTCAAGGACTGGTTGTTAAATGAGGAGCCCAAATCATTTTCCACCTGGGGAGCTCTCTCTGAGGATTTCCTTAATAAGTACTTTCCTCCCAGTAAAACTATAAAGTTAAGGTTGGACGTCACTTCATTCATGCAGCAAGATAGGGAGTCTCTATATGCAATGTGGAAGAGATTCAAAGACCTTCAGTGGTTATGTCCTCATCATGGTGTTCCTGATTGGCTTCTTATCTATATATTCTACAATGAAATAGACTAGTAAGTTAGGATTCTGTGGATGATGCAACAGGTGGTGCTCTTATGGGAAAGTTGATAGAGGCAGCAAAGCCTTTGTTGGAATACACAACTTCTAACAAATATCATTGGTCTAATAAGAAGGCCATCCCAAGAAGAGCGGACGCAAGTATGAGGTTGACATTATGACACTTTTAGCCAGCATGATGGAAGCATTAGCTCATAGACTTGATAGAGTTGATGTTTCTCCTACTCCTGGTAGGTCTTCTAGTTCTTCTATTAGAGTACACGCTTTATGTGAGACTTGTAATGTGCAAGGGCATACATCTATTGACTGTTTCAATGGTCCTTACACCATTGAACATGTTAACACCTTATAGATTACAACCCACCACTACATAACAATCCTTACTCCAACACCTATAACACTAGATGGAAGAATCATCCTAACCTTTCCTATAAGAACTCTAATCATCAACCCATAATTATATACAACCACCTAAGTTGCAGTACTGAGCTCCCTACAAACTGAGCTCCCTGCAAACCATAGCCCCAGCCCCCTAAGGAAAAGTCAGACCTAGACCTTGTTATGGAGAGATTTATTCAGACACAGATAAAGAACAATCAGAACCTCAATGAGAACATCAGATTGATCAACTACAGACTAGACAACATAGCTTCTCACCAGAAGACGATGGACATCCAAATTGCACAGATAACTCAACCATTTAGCAATTTGTTCAAGCTTCAAAGGCATCTACCGAGGCAAGCTGAATCAAATCCCAAGGGTCATATCAACACAGCTTCTATGAAAGGGGAGGAGTTAGTAGAGAGCCCCGTGATGGTAATTTAGGAGACATCTTTGGTTTCTATCTGTACAGGAATATAAAGGTTAAAGACGGGAGAGAGCCAAAGTTCAAATAAGGAGGACACCCAGTCACCTCCAGTTTGGCCCTACCAACAACCTTCGTTATTCCCTCAGAGGGTGGCACGACTCAAGCTTGAGCCCAGGTTTGCTAGATTCTTGAATGTACTGAGAAAGATTTATGTCAATGTTCTACTTTTGGAGTCTCTCAAAAAAGAATCCCCTTACTTAAACTTTTTGAAGGAGCTTCTTTCCAAGAAAGGCAAGCTTGATGAGGCCTCAACGAGCAATATTAGATAGGCATGTAGCTTAGTTCTTCAAAGTAAGTTGCCATCCAAGAAGCATGATCCAGACTATTTCTCCATTCCTTGCTCTGTAGGGGATCTGCAGATTGAGAGAACTTTTTGTAATTTAGGAGCTAGTGTGATCTTGATTCCTCTATCTCTATGCAGGAAGCTTCAGTTACAAGACTTATAGCCTAAAATATGACTGTTCAATAGGCAAATCATTTGATCAAGCATCCTATGGGTATTTTCGAGGATGTTCTAATTCAAGTGGTTGATTTCATTGACGCATGTAACTTTATAGTTATGGAAATGGATGAGAGCTCCTAGGTCCATATTATCTTAGGAAGGCCAATTCTAGCAATTGTGGGAGATGTGATTGATGTGCCTGCAGGTAACATATCTTTTCAATTATGTAGAGAGATAATAGATTTTTGTTTCCCTCCACCCAGAGCCCTTCCAATTCTAGCAGCTCTAGTTCCTGTGGTTACTGCTATGTCTACAGTCTTTTCTAGGATGGAGATATTTAATGGAGATGAGGTACCCAACATGAGGTCATGTGCACTATTTGATTCTCCTCCACCAATCCTGACTTGTTTTGAAGGCATTAGTGTGCATCCTAGGGGGATGGTGGTTTCACCGCCATTCACTGTTTCAACTCTTTAACCTCCTCTCTTTCGGCTGTTATTCACTACCTAAGGTAAAGATCATGTTAGAAACCTAAAGCAAGTGCTTCTCGGAAAACAACCCTAGCATTTAATGGCTTTCAAAAAAAAAAGTGTCACTCCCCCCTCCCCCCTTCCCTTCCTTCGTTGTTTCCCTCTTTACATAATAAAGTGTCTTCCATTTCCTTGTTCCTTTATATGCCATTTTCATTGAGGACAATGAAAATTCCAAGCATATGGGGATGAGCTTATTGCTCTTTGGATAGAATTGTTGATTTTGGTGGTAGTTTGGATGACATTTCCTTCATTTGCATCATGTGCTAGGATTTCATGTAGTTATATTAGATTGTTTTTGCATTTTTTGTTAAGTAGAGCATGTAGCGTAGAACATATAAGTTAGATGTTGCATTATAAGAGGAGAAGTGATTAAGTTAGGAATTCATAAGCTCCTCATGTGCTCATTCTTACTCTTCTCTTCATTATCATCTATGTGTTTCATTCCTTTCTTAGTTAAATTTATTAGTTTTGAAAAAAATAAATTGAAAAAATTAAAAAATTGATAAAATTTGGAAAAAGGAGTTTTTAAAAGTCTCTCCTATGATGATAACGCAAGGTGTGATAGTTAATTGATTGACATGATTGTATATTGAGGTGTGGTTTGTTTTGATGTAAATTTTGTGAAATTTGTTGGCATTGTCATTTAAGATTGCTTTGCCTTTTGTTCCATGCCAATTGGCCTTGAGATTTGCGTAGTCTGATTTGGTTGATGTTGATAAGTGAGGCGTGTCTTAGAGTAAGTTGTATTGACTATGGTAGATTAACCTGTGAGATCTTGAGCCTAATGACTATTTATTACATATTGTCTCATAGTTCCTTTTTTGTGTAATTCTTTCATGATTGCATCTTTAGAACTTGGTTTCATTCTTTTTGAGATCATATTCGACATGTTCATATATTGGTATGATTAGAGCCTTCTTTATTTTTTTTAATAGGCAGATAAGCCAAAAAGTCACCCATTGATGTGTGTTATCCCTCTTATTAGCCCTTTGTGCCTTTTCTAGTTTTGTTGTTGCATCCATTCACACAACACGTTAGCCTATGCAGATTTCTTATACCTATGATAAGGACCAATGGAGCAACACCGTTATATTGAGTTAGGAATATTTTGAGGATTGATTCATCTTTTGGGTGTTTCTAATGGTAGTATGAGATTTGAGGGATTGAGCATTGAGATTTTGTATTTTCTATGCCATTCACATATATCTTAGTTTTTACTCCTAAAAAAATGAGAAAAGAAAAAAATGAGAAAATGAAAATGAAAAAAAAATTGGGAAAAGTGAGCCAAGTTTGACCAAGCTAAGCATGAGCTTACCCGAGCCTTGACATATTACAATTTTTTTTTATATGATTCAAATCTTCACGTGATCATCTAAAATATATTTGAACTTTAAATAATTATGACGTTTAACTTTAAACAAGGACACAATAACAAACTCTAAGGTTGAATTATCACTATGCAAATTATAATTACAAGTATGCACATGGAGGAATTTGTTTCCAAGACAAATAAACAAGCTCACGAGCCGAGCCGAACCTAACTACCCTAGGCTTGGACTTGGCATGATTAGTACGTGAGCCGAGCTCAAGTCGAGCCAAGCTTTGGTCAAACTGAACTCAAGCCGAGCTTTGACCGAGTTGAACTCAAGGGCTTGCGAAGCCGGCTTGGCTCATGTACAACCCTAATCATGAGATAGTGTTTGCTTAAGGACAAGCAAGAGATAAGTATGGGAAAGTTGATAAACCTCTAATTCTGCTATTTCATCTCTTTGATTTTACCACTCTTCCTTACACATTTCCTAGATTCAGCAAGAAATTTGATTGTTTTTGCTCCTCCTCACTCATAAATATCTTAGTTAGATAAAATTTTCCTCTAACATGGGAATTTTTATCCCAATTTGAGAGAATTCACAGTCAATAATTCAAGGATGAGCAACAAGTGATATTTTGGCTAAGTAAGGGGCTCAAGGAGCTAATGAGAATGTTCAAGGGTGTAAGAATGAAATTCCAAGCATTTGCACGGGTAGCCAAATATACCTATAAGGTAGTGCAAAATTACTAAAAGACGCTAAAAAAGTTGAATGTTTGCACAACCATGCATATCAATCACCTGCAAAACCTGTGATTTGCACTGCAAGCTATGCATATTTGTACAGTCGTGCATATTCCTGCCTAGAAAGCATGCACGGGTGACTGTGCAGTTTTACATGCCAGTGCATTCTTGCTTCTCTACCGACCTAATTTTACCTAAATGCGGTGATCTTTATGAACAAAAGACATGAAGTTTCTTACCTTGTCTTAGAGAGAATTCTCATAGCATTTTCTTAAGATTAGTGATCAATATTAGAGATTGTTATTCTGCATTGAAGGCTTCAACGTCCCGCAATTAGTCAATGCCCAAGTTTGCTCTTAGCCCTTGTTTTATTATTTCTTGTTTAATTTTGCAGCTTAATATCATGCTTAAGGTTTGGAAATGTACTTTTGTGATTGTTACCATGTTTTTTGGCTAAATTCCATAACTTGGGTTGGAATTAACGTCAATTATACTCAGTTGATCATGAATTAGTCCTAATCATACTTGTTTTATTCTTGCATTATTGAAGTTTGCTTTGGTCACTAGCTGTTCAATAAATGTCTTGAAAGAGTGTTCATACATTTTTTTTTTTTTTGGGCGTTAAAGGAAACTTTGAAAGACAAAACCCTTACCCAATGTGATTTAGTAGACGATTAGAATTTTAATATGAAAATAATTGGGATCCTAATTAGAATTTGAGATTGTTTACCTTGTAATCCTTTGACTTTTGTTCCATGAAATTAGGTGGTTATCATTTTAATATTAGTTTTCAACCCTTGAAAGAGGGAGGAGATGAGCTTGATTGTAAATCTATCCATTCATGATTGCTTAGTGTTATAAGTTCTTTGAGGTTAGTAATTGATTTGTTAGCATAATTGTAATATTAATTCCAACATGAGGGTTTTAATCTTCTGATTCCTTAATCACATTCTTAGTTGTTATCGTTTTCTTAGTTACTAATTGAAATCATCCAAATTTGATTTGCCTAAATTTAGTAGCTTAATTAGTTTTGGTAATTGAGAGTGAGTTCCTTGTGGGACCAACCCGTATTCATCGGTTGCTCGCTATAGTTGCACCCTCCGCTTGCGGTTAAGACTATAACACTCCCCTTCATTCAACTAACCCCAACTCTCCTTCCCTTCTGTGGATCTGTTTGTTTTTAGCATTTTGGAGGAGCAGTTACCCAGTTAGAGTATTTTTGAGCATGTTGAAATGGGTCGGAGTAGGTTGGAGCACGTCTAAGCCCATTTTTCGACTGCTACTTTGAGAACTTGACAACGGCATCACCGTTTTCCGCCACCTCACCACATACTCCGTCGCAGCCTCTACCGACCCCACAACAGCCTCCTGTCAACTCCAGCCAGCCTAACTAGGGATTCCGCCAGCAAGAAGTACCTTGCTATTGCTAGGTCTGAGAGTTGCTCCCAGGTTAGTTATTGTTGAACTGGGGAATTATGGAGGAGTGATGATCTTGATGGGAAGTTTAAGGGATTTGGAGCATTTCTTCCCCAAGAATGCCGCTGAACTTTTAAATTTATTCAAAAATGCCACCTAAAAACTTTCGTGTCATGCCATGCCACTAAACTTATAGAATATGCATTACGGTACCACTTATCCTCAAATTTTTTGGTGACAACCGATTTTCTTATAATTTTGAATTATTTTGGTAGCTGTTATTTGAAACCAAGAGGAAAATAAAAGAAAACAAAAATAAAAGCTACAAATGGCTTATTAAATGGGAGGAAATTAAGCAACACCTTCAACCTTCTTTCCTATCTTTCCAAACTAGGGTTTATGGAAACCCTAGAGCCAAAATTCACCCATAATCATTCATCAACTTGCAAAATTGAGTTGTGCATTTTGTTCATCTGAATTAAATCTCAAGCAACCTAAAAATGTCATCTTTAGATGGTAGAAGCCCTGCATGCGCGGACACGCCTGCCATTCATGCCCATGCTTCTTTTAACTAGGGATGGGCATGGGGCGAGTTCGGAGTGGGTTGAGCTATGCCCACATCCATACCCATTTTCAAAAGTCATACCCATACCCATACCCACCGGGTTTCGGATAGTTGTACCCATATCCATACCCATCGGTTTTTTCGGGTTTACGGGTTTTATTCGGGTATATATAGAGTGCACAAAGTGTTACCCATATTCAACCCATATTTGCATACGCGGTATATTTGATTAGAAATTTCAACCGACGCTACTAAAATTTATGTCGGATAAACTCACGGAAGTTAAAAATGTAAAAAAATTTAATTTTTCATTTCTACATAAATAAACACTATACGCTTAGAGTTTCATACCAAACATTTATTTTTGGATTTTAATGTATTTTGATCGCATTTTATTAACAAATCGGGTACACAATCGGGTACAAGTTTTAAGAATCCATACTCATACCCATACCCATACCCATTTTCAAACGCAATACCCATACCCGCCCCATACCCATTTTTTTATAAGTTTTCATACCTATACCCGCTATAAATGAGACAGATTTTTTGGGTTTGGGTGCAACTCTCATCCATACTTTCAACATTAATCTAAATTAGCTAGATAGTTGGAGAAGGTGAAGGTGAGAGTGGTGGGTGCACACTTAGACTAATCAGACTTCACCCATGATGGTCGCTGCTCACAGACTCCCCTCTCTCCTATCTCGTTCTGTTTCTTCTTACTTATCCTTCTTCTTCTCTCTTCCTCCGTCTTCGTAAGTATCGCTTCATCTCTCCACCTTTCTATCCTCTGTTTTTTATTCCTACAATCATGATGCCCAGTTTGATTTCTTGAGATTTCATCTTTTCTGGGTTTCCTTGTGATGTCATATGATGATGTTTCTATTGTTTTTTTATACTAATTATTCATGGAAATTACTAAGTAAGAGATTAAGAGGGATTAATTGACTTAAATGGGAGGGGTTTGTTTAATTTTGCCTTTATTTTAAAATAGCTTTCATCTTTTTCACTAGTTGAAATTCCTTTTTAATTGATTAACTGCCTACAGTCCATCAGACGGCATTTTAATGCCTAATTTACAAGTTAAGTCACTTAAGTGGCATGAAAAGGTATGAAAAATTTCCAGTGACATCTTTGAATAAATTTGGAAGTTCAATTGCATTTTTGGCCAAGAACTCAAAACGACGTTGAGGAAGTGGATGATATGCTGTAGTAGTCAATCTGATGAATGTGTGAGAAGTAATTCTTAGCCTTAGAGAGAAATCCTTGTTTATTTTCCTCTGTAATCAGTTTTTCTCTCATACAATTTGTATGAATATATAAATATTATGATGTCGAAATTCTCAGATATAATTCATGCAGACATATGATGTGCTGTGGTTGAATATGGCTGCTTAGTATAGAAATGTCACTTGATCTTGAACACAGGAATGCAAGAAAAGAGTAACAAGCGATCACTTAATTAGTTTTTTTCTTTCCTTGATGAATTTTTCTATTTCCAAATAAAGGAAAAAATGTTTGTTGGAAAACTAAGTTTTTTCCTTGTTTTTTTCCCCTCTAGTTTAAACCGAAGAAAGAAAATGACTTTTTTCTATCTTTTTAGCTCCTCATTTTTTTTCCCTTCTAACTTTCTTTTTACCTTATTTTTTAAGATCTAAATAGAACCTAAATGATTTTTCTTCATGTGTTATACTGTATAATTTAAGAATAGACATTTGAACTTGTTCTCTTTGCTTTTTTGATTTTTTTGGCACACAGAGGGATAGATTAAAAAAAAAAGTAAACTATAGATTTTTTTTCCCCGTTTGTTTTGGACTAGATTATTGCGTCACGACTCACAGCAGACATGATTGATTTATAGACAAAATATCATAGAAAAGCTTATTTTTTGTTGGGCAGCCTCATTTAAAGTGGTGCATGCAACTGCAGGAGATTTTATCGAAAGTGCCATAAATAATTATACTACAGATAATTAAAAGAGGACAAAAAATTGAACTAAGCAAAGCAATCCGGAGGTATTAGCTGTCCGACAATTCCATATTTTAATCAAACTTTTGGCTTATTGTTGTGTGTTAAAAAATTTAAGGATGGGACTTTTCCTTCCCAGTGTGATCTTTTTCGTTTGCAGGACCGCAAATATGACTAAGATGCTGTTTTTTTGACTTAGTTTTTAAGAATAAATTTAAATAAGTTTAGTTTAGATTAAATTTAATAAATAGATTTAAAATACGTTTAGTAAATAAGTTTGTAATAAGTTCAGTAAATAAATTCGTAAATTTGTTCTTGATAAGTTCAAAATAAGTTCAATAAATAAGTTCAGAATAAGTTTAAATAAATTCAGTTCAAAATGAGTTTAGACAAAATAAGTTGAAGAGAACATGACCTAAAGAAGAAGCCCCTATATTAAACAAGCAAAAGGTGAGTAGCTAAGAGTTTCTAGCTTGGCTGGCATAAATTTCATCTCTTATTTAGAAGATCTAAAATTAAGTTTTGGTAGTTATGTAATATACTAGTTAGTGGAAGTATTTGTATAGATAGAACAATCGGACGTTTGTGCAAAGCCCAAACTTGTCTTGCCTCCTCTTCCCCCTTGTAGGTAACCTATTAGGCCTTCTCTCTCCATACATATGTGAACACACAGTCCTTAATATTGAGCAAAGTAAATAAATAAATGAAAAAAGGAGCGAGCTTAGTCAGATTTTGATAATTAAAAAAAAAAAAAAGGATTCCGGTAGATCTCTACAACCGGAGCCTTGGACAATCTGATATTCTGATTCTAATGTAATATTAATATTAAAGACAATCATAGAATGATCGAGTAATGTCAGTGTCTTTACAAAGAGCTACACTTTTTTGTTCTCTCCCTGTGCCAATTAATGTACGTGTACAATGGATGCCCTGAAATTGTAAAATTGATACTCCACCTGCCTTTGAATAATTGTCCTATTTTATTTTGTTTATTTTATTTTGTTTATCTTACTTTCTATTCAGTTGTTATACCTTATTAATAAATAATTTTTTCAAGAACTTTTTAACGAAAAGAATTTTTTGGATCAAAAATTAACTACTCCTCAAAGTCAAAAAGTTAATTTGGATGTTTAGTAAGATACTTTTTAGAAGAGCTTCTTAAGTGCAAAAAAGGAATTTTAAAAAGTTAATTGTATAAGCTTCTTGGAATAACTTTTTGAAGAATTGATTTTTTATCTCACAGTTTTGTCATAATTAACTAATTTCCCCGAATAACTTTTCTACAACTAGTTAATTTAAATAGCTAATAGTTAATATGAACAACCAATAGTTATTTGCCAAACAGGGCCAATATGGTTGTCCATTTTTACCTTAATTAAAATTGAATAGGCATGTTTAATATGTAAGGCTAACTTAATCGATTAAGTTAACAATGCATAATTGGGGTAAAGTAACAAAAATATTTACATATCATTTTTGACGTGCTTAATATTTACCAAAAAGTTAAAGAGATCAATCATTCAAAAATAAAGGGAATAGTATTTACAATCCATTAGTGATTATTGAGATGACAAAGTTAACTAATGTACTTAATTTTAGTACCATATATGTTGTGAACCATAGTTGCATAAATTCTACCGATCGAATCTTAATATATTGGTTGAAATTAAGGTTTTAGCTTACCTATATTAGGTTCTGATTTCAATTCTCTTTTTTATTTTCTTTCTTTGTATTAATTTTGTATTGTATTTCTTTTTGTGATTCATTCAAAAGAAGGGGATAAAATTGCATTGAAGCGTTTTCTCTAAAAAAGGTTTGCAGTTGAACTCATTATATTTGCACTTTAATTGATTTAATTGTATTATCTTCATGATTGGTGCATACTAAACATGTGCTTGCATATGCCTTTGTTATATGCATCTGCGTACTTTTAAAAGGATAGCATTGTCATTTTGTTCAAGATTTTTTTGTAAAATTCTACCATAATTGAAAAATTTTCAACTATCATAATTGTAAAATTGGAACCCTTGATCTTATAACCAGTAATCTTAGCCTTTGATTTGCCTTACCTGTCACCTAGAGAACCGGTCACATCAATAAGTTCAGACAAGGCCAGCTTCTTTTCTCTCTCCTTATTTCATTATCTTTCCATGATACCAGCAGGTGTTAGACTACTCTTCAAATTATTCAAAGGAGCCTTTCTTGCAATCAAATACTCGTTTTTGGAGCCTATGTCAGATTTCCAATGTTGTAGTCATGGCATAACCAATATGCTGGCAATGCTTCACCTTTTTCAATGCTTCCCCTCTCTATGCTCTGCTTCCCCCAAATAGATCTTTTTTTTTATCATTTTGTTCAATTTTATTTGTTAAGTTTGATTTATTTTATTTTATTATTTTTTAAAATAAATATTTAAACTATATATAATTTAATTAAATTTTATGTTGAAAATCCTACATTATTCATGTGTGTGTATATAAATATCCATATTATTGTTTATGCCAAAAATATTAAACAACTCATATGTATACAAATCTATCAATTTGAATAAGTCTTTTAATATGCCTTAATTTCACGCAACTCATGCATTTGATTGAACCCATAACCATATGATTAATATAAAATTAAAATAACTAAATATAAATTAATTTATGGAGATGTTATAATTATGACATAGGGATTGGGTACATTTTTCTTTTCCTATTTTCTTTTTGTGCCATTTTTTCTACTTATTTTTTCAGTCAATATGATTTTGACCATGTCATTATATTAAACAAGAAAATTAGGTTACTTTATTATTTAATTGATATATTACAGTCATGTTATTATTTTATGAAAATAGGAAAACTCAATATATTCAATGACAACCCCTGCACTTGCGAGCCTATCTAGTTATCAATGAATATTGTTTTCTTGACATTAGTTATAAAGTTTACATTGAAACCTTAGCTCTTGATCCTAGTCTTAGAGTTCACATATAAACTGTAAACACTAAATATTAAACGGTAAAACTTAGCATTTTGTATTGTATTTGTTTATTTGATAAACATTATCTCAATATTAGAGATTAACTAATTTTTTCAACTTTTCATTATTTACTCCATGCCCTTTTATTTATTACTCTTTGTTTTGGTTTCTCTTTTTAAAAAACCCTGCAAATAGAGAAAACTAATTTACTTATCACTTGATAAAACTATTCAATATGATTTTTAAATCCTCTAAATATTAAAATTATGTAGGTAGTTGTCTTATTTGAAGGAGAATGACTAGGAAGAAAAGAAAAGTAAAGTTTAAAAAAAATCATTGGTCATCCCAAATTTTCATTATTCAATTTAGAATACTTTTTGTTTGTGCTATTAGATTAAGAAATTTAGACTATTTTTATTTGTGCTATTAGATCAAGCAATTACTCAAAAGTTACATAATCTCATATTAATTAACTGTGAGATTTATAAATAGGAGACACAACGTCTATTATGATACAGGCGAACAAGGCACGAAACTATAACATTTCTACTTTAATATTTAGGAATTTTGCTTAAGTTGAACTTCCTAGCTCAACTATCAACAATTAGGATTTTAGGGTTCAAGTTTTGTGGTCTAGGGTTTGGAATTGAACATTTAAGGCTTAGGATTAAGAGCCTAATGTTTAGGACTTACGTTTATGGCAACAGTTTGCAATCATAGTTTAATATATGTTTTAACATTTTTTAATGACTCTAAGGTAAGAAAAATTTCAAGAAATTAGCAATAAATAGAAAATGTATTTCAACAATACGAAAACAATTTTTTAAGAATACAAGTAAAACGTCAAATTTCATTTAAAGTAATAACAACTATGTTTCTTATGTAAAAATAAATTAATAGATCGTAAACTTAATAAAATTAGAAGAAGATTAAATGAAAATTAAAAAATGATCATTTTTAAGTAATGAACTAGAATAATTCTAATTGAAAATTTTAAGTCTATGTTTAAAATCAGACAACAAATTGTTAAAATTAATTTATTTATATTCAGAAAAGAATAGTGAAGATAAGATTTCATATACTTTACTTAAAAGAACAAAAATAAAAGAGTTTAATTTTCTATCAATACAACGAAAAAAATTTACTTTAAAAATATTTACTAGAATAAAAATTATAAATAAGAGAAGTAATCATATACCTTACGTTTAAGGTTTTTTCAACTGGATTTTCTTATAAGATTGTTAACTTAAATGTAATATTAGTTATTTTATAAAACACAATTGACTCTAAGTTATTAAAAATACTTTTTTAAATGCTATTATTATGGATAATATTGAGAATTAATTATTTTTAACAAAAATTAATATTAATTTTTGACTAACTATTTCTGTGAATATGGATTTTATTAAAACTTTATCATATTAATATTTTAAAATTGCTTTCATTGTATTAAAATTTAGTTAATTTTAAAATCAATTTTAATTGACTTCCAAACTTCTAAGGTTTTATAAAAAGTATCATGTGTTTGCATCAATGACTGGCTACATGAAGAGAGAGAAAGAGAAGAAAGATATAAAAGAATGATGCAAGTAGTGTGAGAGAGAGGATCCATCTATTATTATAAAAGAAGGAACAAATCATAAAGGTACTAAAGCAATTAAAAAGGAAAGCAATTGAAGCTGAAATGCAAAAGCATACTTTGCAGCCTATCTGCTCGAAATGCAGCTTTGCTGTAAAAGATTCTTTGACTAATATAAAAATTAAACCAATACCTGTTAATAATTTTCCCTCGTCTGATAACAATGATAAAATCTTCGCTTTTTTTCTCACCCTCTTCTGACAATGATATTAAGGCTGCCGGTTAAATTGAAGGGCGGTGATTTTTGGTACTAAAATCAAGGGCTATAATTAATCTCAACTATAATAGTTAAAAAAAATTTCAATCACTATAGAACCTTCCTATTTTTTTTCTTGTGGATTCTGAGCTCGCATTGTAACTGACAAATCCCAAATAATTTGAGGAAAACAGGAGCTCATTGTATTTTTTTGGAAAAAAAAAATTTAAAAATTGTAATTTACATTTCTTAGGGCACATTTGTTTGAACATTTAGAAGCACTACACGGCTTAGTTTTCTTTACTGGTTTCTTACCATTTTAGCATTCCTGGCCGTTCTTTACGTAACTTATCACCAGGGAGATTTATGGTTCGGTTCGGTTAACTTTGAAACAATTAACTGGATGTGTCGATTCATGGAACCATGAGACATAATCGGCATGGGCCAATCTACTTTGTAGCTAGGGATGTGAGGGTGTCCATGAACACTCTTGACCCCAAAAAAAGTGTTTATAAGTTGCTATGTCCAAGTCTGATTTTATACATATGGACACAACAACAACAACACCACCACGTCTCAGTGTGGGTCCCGCTTTTGCGGGGTCTGGAAAGATCCAGATGTAGGCAACCTTACCTCTACCGGCATCTTTAACCGTAAAGTGGCTGAATCCATGAGACCCACCAAACAAAATTTTGTGAAAATATTTTATAGAAGGATTTTGTGAAAACATTTAATGGAAAAAAAAAAACTAAGGGTACATAGTAGGGAATGAACTAAAAAATACTAATAAATCAGGTGACTATAACTATGTAAACAAAAGTACAACACAACTACAACATAGCTGAGATAGGTACCATACCTTTACAAACAGAGGTAAGCACCCAATGTCTCTTCCTAGGTGTGAGTACTACCTGCATACAAATACGACGTACGGAAAAAATCACAACCAAAACTACCCTACTACAACTGAAAAACCACAGCCAAATCAGGTGGGCAACTCTGTGAGATCTAATATCCTAATCTTATCCCGTCATAGTCTCCTATCCTGAGTTATGTCCTCCGTCAATCCTACAACTTGTAAGTCCTCTCTAATCATCTCGTCCAAACTCTTTTTTAGTCGTCCCCTCTCTCTTTTACCTTCGAGAATGTTAATTCTCTTACATCTCTTCACTGGAGCGTCCACGCTCCTTCTTTTTGCATGGCTAAACCATCTTAGTCTTGTTTCTCTCATCTTATCCTTGATGGGAGCTACTTTAACTAAGTCTGTGATTACTCCATTCCTAATTCTATCTATTCTCGTATAACCATACATCCACCTAATTATCCTCATCTCTGCTACCATCAACCTTTGAATATGTGTTTTTTTTATAGGTCAACACTCCGATCCATACAGTACAGCAGGTCTAACTACCATACGATAAGCTTTGCCTTTAATCCTACAGGCATCCTTTTATCACACAGCACACTTGAAGCATACTTCCATTTTACCAACCCACTTTTATGCGCTGGTTAATATCTTCGTCAATATTCCTATTCTGCTGAATGATCGAGCCTAGATATTTAAACTTCTCGATCGTTGATATCGTCATCCCATCAATGGTGACATCTCCCCCCGTATCTTCCTTTCCACTGAAATAATAATGTAGGTATTTAGTTTTCAATTCACTTACTCTAAAATCTCTAGACTCCAGTGTGTGTCTCCATTGCTCCAACTTGTCATTAACTCCCTCTCTGGTCTCGTCAATAAGAACAATATCATTTGCGAATAATATACATCATGGTACCTCATCCTGAATTCCTTTTGTAACTTCATCTATAACTAGAGTGAAAAGAAAATGGCTTAAAGCGAAACCTGATATAGGCCTATACCAATGTAGAAGTCATTGGTAGCCCCTCCTGGCATCCTAACCCTCGTTCTACCTCCCTCGTACATATCCTTAATAACTTGAATATACAAAGGTGACACTCCTTTCTTTTCCAAGTATCTCCATAACACTTCATACGGAACTCTATCACATGCTTTTTCTAGATCAATGAATACCATATGAAGATCTACCTTTCTAACTTTGTATAATCCCATGAGCCTTCTAAGGAGGTAAATCGCCTTTATGGTCAACCTACCAGGTATAAAACCAAATTAGTTCTCTGATATCATTCTACAACCTTTTCTCAATCACCCTCTCCTATAACTTCATAGTATGACTGAGCAACTTAATACCCCTATAATTATTATAATCTTGAATATCACCTTTGTTCTTGTATAATAGGATGACTGAACTAAACCTCCATTCTTCGGGCATCTTAGCGATCCTAAAAATAACATTGAAAAGCTCTATTAGCCACTTTAATCCCTCTTCACCTAAACACTTCTATACTTCCACTAGTATCTGGTCTGGTCCCTCTACCTTCTCATTGGCCATCTTTTTTAGGGTCTCTTTAATCTCATCCTTGCTGATAGGTTCACACAATTGAGGATCAAGACGCCTCTCACTACTCTCTCTTTCCCTACTTCGCAAATCTTCTATCACTTCACCGTTGAGGAGGTTGGAGAAGTACCTTTGCCATCTCTCCTTGATTTCTAGATCCTCAAACAACACTTTACCATTTTCATCTTTGATGCACCCTAGGACACCCAAATCCCTTGTTCTTCTTTCCCTAACCTTGCCAGTTTAACATTTCCTTTTCACCTTCCTTGGTCTCCAGTTTTTGATATAACCTATCATAAGCCATACTCTTAGCTATAGCAATAGCTTTCTTGGCTATCTTTTTTGCTGCTCTATATCTAATTCTAGTAATCTCTTTCTCTTCATCCGTTTCACTGTTCATGAAATCAGCGTATGCCTCTTTTTTTTCCTTGACTTTCTCCTTTACCTCCTCGTTCCACCATCAAGCTCCCTTCATTTTGTTACCATCTCTTCTAGATGTCCCTAGGATTTCCTTAGCCGACTTTCGAATACCTTTGGCCATTACCTTCCATATTGTATCTGCATCCTCTACCTGTCTCCAAGCTCCTTCTTTAGTAATCCTTTGTTATAATTTCATAGCATTCTTCTTAGTAATATTCCACCACTTAACTCTAGCATGTCCAACACTTCTCTTCTTCCACTTTGAATATTTAAACTCCATATCTAACACTAGCAACCTATGCTGAGTACCTAAATACTCAGTAGGTATTACCTTACAAGCCTTACATAACCTTCGATTATCCACCCTAATCAGGAAGTAATCAATTTGAGTATTTGTAGAACTATTCTTAAAGGTCACCAAGTGGTCCTTCTTCTTCTTAAAATAGGAGTTTATCACCAATAATTCATTGACAATCGCAAAATTCAGAACTGAAACTCCTCCATTATTTCTCTTCCCATAATCGAAACCTCCATGAGTCCTATCATACCCGTCTGAGCCTTCACCAATACCTTTGTGGTCCTCCATTGTTGATACATATGGACACACATTAAAAAAAAATGACACAGGTTCATACATACCTAAATAAGAAAAGCTCAAAAAGTATAAATGAAAAATATATTCTCCTTTGTTGTCTGTTTGAGCTAAGTTGAAAGATATTTAAAGCATATTTTTTAAAAAAAGAAATTTTAATAGTGTCTCTATATCTTTCACTCACCGGTGGTTGCATCATTGAAAGACCTTAAGCTCCTCTTTCACTGTTTGACTCACTCACTCTCCTGGTCCCCCCCTCCCATCTCTCTATTTTCAAAGAACTTTTTAGTTGGCATTAACAATCTTCATTTCCTTATTTCCCAAACTTAGAAACGCCAAAGGAGTCAAAGAGGTCTTTGAAGAGGGAGAGGATGTGGGAGCTACGGGCTCAACTACAGTGGGTGGCCAAGAATTGGGGTTGGAGGGAGAGGCCTTGACCAAGGCCAATCGCAGGCAAAAGTATAGGCCTTGGGCAAGGCTAATCGGAGATGAGAGTAGGTCTTGTTGCAACTTCCAGTGGACTCGTTGCAGTACATTGCTCATTTGATTGTGTTTAAAATTGATCCACTTCAACCTTCTTTTATTATTATTATTATTACTTAGCAATCCTGTACTTTGTCAAGTTTAATTGTAAGTTTTATAATGAGTTTCTAATTTCTCTAACATTGCAGTATTTCTCTAATTTTCGAGATTCAATATGTTTTTGTCTCGTTTAATAATCATGTAAATTGACTTTTTAAAATTTTTCTAAATTTTAATTGTACAATCTTTTTTTTCTAATGTGCGAGATATGTCAATTGGGTGTTTGCTTAATTCATAAATTAGAATTTATAACATTTTTAGTTTTAAACATAATATTTGTAACCTTTTTCTTCAATTAAATGTATAATTAACTCCATCGTGATGCTTTTTCTGAATAATCATAACAACTAGACTCCGCAACCAAATGTGTGATCCTTTTCTTAAATTTTTGGGCAGCTTGTTACAACAACAATGACATCAACAACTCCCGGTGTCGATCTCGCTTTCGCGCGGTCTGGGAAAATCCATATGTAGGCAACCTTACCTCTATCGGCAATCCTGCTCGTAAAGGGGCTGATTCCAAGAGACCCACAAAAATCAGATTTTGTGAAAATATTTTATAGAAGAAGGATTTTATGAAAATATTTTATAGAGAAAAACTAAGGATAAGTCGCAGGGAATGATTTTGGGTAGCTTGTTACTTGGATAAAAATATATTTGACTTAATTTCTAATTAAATGAATTGGTTTCAAAGCTTGATTGTAATAATGCATTACTTCAATATTGAATTGCATCATATGATTTTTCTTTTATAATATATGTGTTAGTAATATTTATAGATAAACACCCCTAAATGAAAATCCTAAATTCACCACTGATAATCGGAGCCGAAATTGGATAAACCGGTTAATTAGTTTTTTTTTGTTAGTTTGGTTCACCAGTTAATCAAAACATGTAACCAAACCTTTTTGTACATAATTTCTGGCAAAGAAAATAAATAAAAAATGATTATGTAACAGGTAGTGGAATCCTTTAAGAGCATTCATACCCAGAGTTTCAGTTTTTGGAACTCTGGCCTGCCACGTCAGTAAAAGTTTTACAATTTTGGAACTTGCATTCCATCATTTTTCCAACCTATGAAACCCTAATTTTAATTATCCAATAAAAGTATTTATCATGGACCCACCCTATAATAAACAATCTATTTTTTTAATCATTTAAAAATTATTTACTTGCTCAAAAAAAAAAATATATATTAAAATAATCAAAAAGTTGCAACGCGGGGAACACGCACAAGTGTTCTCACCTGCGTGCAACTCTTCCCTCTCTCCTCTCATTTTGTGACATATGATATTTGTGGGCCTGTGTTTCTTTCCCCATGCGCTGCTAATGCTCTAAGCTTTAGGCCCAAGGCCCTTAACGTTTGAGTGACTTTGAGTGGCATTCCACTTATTAATTTCCGAATAAATCCCTTATGTTTATTATTAATTGCATGTCGATCAATGCAGGCATTTGACCTTACCTGATGCAAGGTGACAGTACAATTCTTCCACTCTCCACGACATTTGATTTTTTAAAAAAAAACTCCTTCACAGCATGCATTCACATGCTTTCATGCCGGGCAATGTATGTTTTGCTCCAAACCCTCATCTTTTTATGTGCTCTAAGGTTGTACGTAATTAATCCGATTAGTCTACAATAGAAAATTAATACAATTTTTAGGCAATTTTCCCGCTTCATATATTCCAATAATAAATTAACATTACGAACCTGTATCAGGGGAGTAGTAGTAGTAGTAATAATAATAATAATAATAATAATAAGAAGAAGAAGAAGAAGAAGAAGAAGAAGAAGAAGAAGAAGAATATAATGCTCATACCCCTTTCTGCCATTTCACATTCATCCGGTAGTCCAGTGACTAATTTAACTGAACACAATTTTATTAATTCGTCACTAAAATAATTATCTGTTATTTACTAAAGTGTAATAGCTATATGCTATTGAAACAGTTATCACTTTTTTAAGTAGTTAATTTTACAGAACGCGGCCTTGGCTAGCTGTTGCATCTAGAGTCTGGATATGCATCATCAATTGACAACGTACACAGCTAAATGGTTTTTTTTTTTTAAAAAAAAACCCAACTTATCATTAAAAAATAACCCAACTCAGTGGGCCCTGTAAGTGGACTTGTATGAATAACAAGGAGTCTGGACATGCATGATTGACAAGGACTCAAGTAATCCGGACATGCAACTAGGGATAGCAATGGGGTGGGTTGGGGACAGGGAGTATATTCCCTGTCCCTGTCTCCATTCAGCTCCCTGACCCTCGTCCTCGTCTCCGCTCAGCTTCCCTCTCGTCGTCCCCGTCCTGCTCTTTGTTGCGGGGAGAAAATTCCCTCCCGTCCCCATCCTTAGCAGAGATTCAATTTCCGACGATGTCCCGACAGGATTTTTACCGGCAAATTTTTGTCCCTTCTATGTGAAAACTATATTAAAAGTTAGATTTTGGACGAAAGGCCAAGTTGCCCATTAGACTTAGATGAATTAATTGTACAAGGTTCTTATAGGTTCCATGCGACACAAATTTAACAAATTTTATCAAATTTTATAATTCAACTCAAATTAAAGTTTAATAAGTCTATGCAACCAAACTAAATTCTAAGAAGTCAAATGCAACCAAATCAAAGTCTAAGAAAGCAAAAAGAGATTATATGGTTAGGATTTTTTCAAGTAAATTAATTTATTAAACCTTAATCTTATGTTCATAAATGAATGATTTATAATAATTTTAATTATAAAGTGGGACCGGTATGGATTTTTCTCCAATCAGGGACAGAGAAGCAGGAATGGAGATGTGGATTTTTTCCCGGGCGGATCAGCGAGGACGGAGATGTGGTAAAATTTCGCCCCGTCTCTATCCCCATCCCCTCTTGAAGATTGAATCTCATCCCCGTCCCCATCCCTACTGGAGATGAGGATTTTTTCCAAATGTGTGCTAGGGGCTCAGCAGGGATGGGGATTCTCCGTCCACTGTCATCCCTACATGCACCCAGCAATCATCACACTAGCAATTGCAAGCTATGACAAAACAATTCACTGGTTCAGTAAATTCAGTTTAGGCCTTTTACTACCCAAAAAAAAAAATTTAATAATAATAATAATAATAATAATAATAATAATAATAATAATAATAATAATAATAATAATAGTAATGATAATAATTGTTCTAGTATTTTTAAAAAATAAAAAAAGAAAAAGCTAAATCGGTTGGGTTCAGTCAACCATCGGTTTCAAAATCTTCATCCATAACTGAATAGAAAAAATTATCGGTTTCTTGGTTTGATTAACCGCATTTTAAACCGATTTAGTTAACCACCGCTACTTATGACAACTTTTTACCACTCTTAATCACCTTTTACCTATTCACCTCTAAATTCCAATGTTGAAACCAACGGAATCTTAAAAAGTTACAAACAGACACAATATCCATATGTAGGGATGGATAACGGGTCGGATTTTCCTTAGGTCAAGTAGGTCGGACCATTTAAAAGAGGGCCAACAAGGTGAGTCAATAGTAGATCGATCCATTAAAACATATTAATAAGTCGGATCTGATCCACTCATTTAGTGACCCATTTATTTACATAAATTATCAGACCCGAGCCAAATCGTTAACGGACCGACCATGAGCCGACTCGATTCACTTTGTAAATGGGTCGACTCTGATCCAATATCTGACCTAGTTCACTTCGTAAATAGATTGACTCTGATCCAATCCGATCCGGTTCAGTGTCCACCCTATCCATAGGTAATATGGACGTGCAGAAACATAAAGATAAGAGCTGACCATAATCAATGCATATTAGCAAGTAATGTCATTTTCCGTGCCCAGTAAAGGTTTGCACCAAGTTGCACATCTCAACGTGAATTCTCTCAATTTGTCTCTGCAAGAAAACCAGACAACTTTAAGGTTTCCAATAATGCTCTCCCCTTCTGTTGAAAAACATAGCCATTTGCCAACCTTCCCTTCAAAGTCCCCACCAACCCCACCAGCATGGACACATCATGCACGTACACCTCCTTGAAAGAAAGCAACATATGCGCCCCAAATTGAATCTGCACGTAGCCTATCTTTCCTTCTCTCTCTTTCCCCCATGACGTGTACTCTGCCGTTTCCTCCAACTTTTGTCTACAAATGCCCACCAATTAAAATTCACCCAACAGACCTCCTCCTCCCCCAAAAATCAAGATCCCTTTTAATTATTCCAGAATCATCTTCTTCGACTTTACTCTCTCTCTCTCTCTCTGATTCCGATCATGGTGGGAGTGGCGGTGGCGCGTGTAATCCACTGCGAGCTGCAGGCTCAGAAGCCGCCACCGCAGCCGAAGGCGGGGGCTGAGTCTTCGACGGGGCCTGATCAGGTGAAGGTGGTCCTACAGCCCCGCCTGTGCACCCTTCGATCGTACGCGCCTGATCGAGGAGGCGTCATCAGGACGGTGCCCAGGTCATCGCCGAAGGTGGAAGGCGGGGTGGACGGCGGCGCCGCAGCAGAGGAGCTGGAGTTGTCGCCGTTTTTGGAGAATTTGTATGAGTATATTGAGAGTACTAAGAAGAGCCAGGACTTTGAGATCCTCACTGGTCGTCTTGCCATGGTACATATATCAACCCCCCCCCCCCCCCCCCCCAAAAAAAAAGAACTCTTGCAGTTTAATTAGTGACCTTACTTAATTATCTTGACTTCAAAATTATAATATCTTGTTGGACTCAATTATTCGTGAGTTTAGTCAAAAATAACTTGGTCAGTTACTATACACTCTCCCTTTTTATATATATATATATATGAGTGAACAACGCAGTCCAATATTATATTTTTAAAATAATGAAAAAAAATTTATACCATATATGTATGAATGTATACTCTTATTTATCACATAAATATTTTTTCAGTATATATTAGTTACGTGAATAATTTTTAATATTTTATTATATAAGATTGATGTGACTCGTGAGATATAAGCTTTCTAGCGGCTGCTTGTGTTATGTTTAACATTATTGCATCACTGATCAGTTCGAATCTCGCTCTTGTTTGATGTTTTTAAAAAATTAAAACTTTTAATTTTTTTAAAAAATTAAGACTATTCTCTTTTTTTGTGGCATGGAAGCGACAAACAGGCTACATCCATCAAAGAATTGGGCTTTGGCGACCATTTTTTTCTTTTTCATTTCTATTTTTAAATTGTAGAAAAACCTGGGTATTGATATCCTTCGGTAAAATTAGGCTTAGTAATAATTATAAATTGTTCAAATAGTTCTTACATCAACAGCTCGAAATTTATGATACTCGACTATATTAAAAGTCAAAATATACAGATTCAATGCTCATTTACAAACAATTAAAATGCCTATTTGCGTACAAAATAAATGATTACGAACTTAAATAAATCAATTGTCGTACAGGAGATCAAAATGCATATTTACAAACAACCAAAGTGCTTATATATATATATATATATATATATATATATATATATATATATATATATATATATATATATATATATATATATATATATATATATATATATATATATATATATATATATATATATATATATAGACACACCCATTGAATAAATACTCATACACATTTGTAAATTTAACTATAATGCTTATTGTTAGGATCGGTTAAAAATTGAATACATGCAACAAATAAATCACAAAGATTATATAAACGAGTAAAAATAAATCAACACCAGAATTTACATGGAAAACCCAATGTGAGAAGGTAGGAGGCGTGCCCTTTATAAAGGGGTACGATGAGTGAGTAACCCGCTAGAAACCCTAACCGTCACAGCTAAAAAGCTGCCGTCCACCATGGGCCATGGAATGCAAGTTGGGCCAAAACCCAACACTTATCGTCATACTAAAAGAATGTTTATCTAAATGACAAATAAGTGTTTATGTCTCATATAATAAGCACTGTATATTTGATCTTGTGAGCATTTTAAAGATTATTATATTTCTTGCTCTTGTTTTATTTTAAAAAGGGGTTCACTTTAAGAACCTAAAGGTGCTTGTGCAGTAAATAAATGTTCATCATCCCCCCAAAATGCTTATATCTGAACAACCAGAATGCTTATCTCTACTTCAAATAAGAGCTTGTCAACATCTTATAGACCAATTGTAAGATTAAAATCCAAATTACTCATTTGTAAGTAATCAACATTCTTATCTATTTTGTTTTTGTTTGTTGAATTCGAATCCAGATCTAATATCTATCAACTGAAATAACTAATGTTTACTTATCTGGATAAATAGTAGTACATATGACATATCATAAGTTGATATGTTCAATAGAAATAAGATCATCTAATGCATAGGTTGTTATTTCAATAGGCCAATATTAACCTGCTTTAGTTCTAAGTCATGTTCTAAAACTAATAATATTCAGATTTAAAATTGAGTTGCATTATTCGATGCTAATTTTTGTTTTTCACAGCCTAATCTTTGCTTTGCTTTGCTTTTGGAAGATGGTATTTGCAGCGACCATAGGGGTGGAGCTAGCAACAGGGAACTCAGTATTCAAGAAAATGGACTTGCAAGGCATAGCTCAAGGCATAGGAGCATGCTTAGTAGCTGTGGCTTGCGCTGCCGGCTTTGCCTATTCTTCGAGTGCTCGAAAACGGGTGGGTCGGATCTTCACCATCAGCTGCAACGCCTTCATCGATGCTCTTATCGACAACATTGTTGATGGTTTGTTCTACGACAGCGAACTGGATGATCGTTCCGATGACAAGATTGACCTGTAGACATGATGGATGAAAATATAGCTGAAGTGTATATGTCTAATGCAGTTTCCACCTTGGATGTATTATGTTCCTCGCCACCTACTTTACATAGAACATGGTTACGATATAACATAGTTGGTAAATACTTTAACAAGCATTGCTTTTTCCGCGACATATCTTTGTAGCACTATACTACATTAGGTAATATTATTGAAACTCGTGTCTATAACGGGATGACTGAGAGATGTAAACTCATGTAGTCTTATTTCGATTATTACAAAATAGACAATATAATATATTAAACATGTGAATAGTTTTGTTATATTGTACGGGATTGGTCTTTCTAAAAGTCTTTGACATCATCTTCCGAAAATAGGAAGCAAGGTACCCTTGGCATCCCTAACTGTGACATTGACCTTTAACATGCCTATTACAAACATGGAGGACTTTATTTACAATTATATATTGTTAGGCAAAATCGAAAGGGATAGAAAAATAAACTAAACTACTAAAACGAAAACAAAAGGACTATGATTAGACCTAAGATA
This sequence comes from Carnegiea gigantea, assembly GCA_029747015.1. Lineage (NCBI taxonomy): Eukaryota > Viridiplantae > Streptophyta > Magnoliopsida > Caryophyllales > Cactaceae > Carnegiea > Carnegiea gigantea. The sequence continues at coordinate 123,029 of JAKOGI010001856.1, read as the reverse complement.
AACCAAGTGATCAAGTCAAACCCTCACCTTCCCAAGTTACGCTAGTATTCAGCGATGGTCAATTGCATTATTAAAACCATCCAATCCCTTTCTCAAGGGTCATGAGCTAGTCTAATTGTTCTAACCTCCTATTTTCGTGGGATTAGTTCAATTAAACTATAAGATTGACAACCCTTAACCTAACTAGCGACCGAGACTATTTTCATGTTCGAATCCCAACTATTCTTTCTACTCACATTAGACAATCGATCTCACCTCTCAGTATAAGTCAATTACTCCAAAATACGGATGAAAGCTCTTTCAAGCATTTCATCGAACACTTGGTGGGCGTGAAAGAAAACTGTAAATTCTAGGTATAAACAAGTTAGGTCAAGGCCTAAACAGGAATTAATTGGTCATCTCAAGAACAAATGACAACCAAAGATGAAACCTTTAGTTGACAGACAAATATTGAAACCAAAGCAAAACAATAATCTATTGAACTAGCGAATATAAATTAAAAAGCATGAAATTAAAGAGAAAAGGAGAAGAAGAACTTAGTCTTCAATTGCGAATCCAAAATCTTCTACGATGTAAACAAGGACTAACCTAGTCTAATCTCCCCCTAAAGGGGTTTGTGGAGATTAGGATAAACCCTAATTGGTCCTCTCAAGAACCCAGTAAAGAGGCGCCCCACTCAAAAAGAAAGAAAAAGGCTCTTTATAAAGGCCGAAAACCGCTTAAATCGCGACGGCAGGTACGATGCACGGTCGTGCTTCGAGGACGCACGGCCGTGCACCCACGCACTGGCAGGACGCACGACCGTGCACCAGCCCGTGCACAGCTTCTGGTCCTGCAGCACGGTTGTGCACTCTTGCAGCACAACCGTGCACTTCCTGCAGCTCTCACTTGTGATCCTAAGGCTTCGTTGGACCTCTATACATTCTTCAAATCGCTTCTAAGGTCTTCCTTTCTATCAAAACTCGAGAATTTCTCCTAAAAGTAAGACAAAATACATTATAAGCACAATTGAATCAAAAGTGAATTTGACCCTTTTTCATCTAAACTTGACATAAAAACACCGAGAAAAATGGGTCAAATAAGGGCTAAAATGAGGTCAAAAATAGGTGTAACAAATACCCCCACACCTACCTTTTTGCTCGCCCTCGAGCAAAACAAAAATGAAAACTAACCTAAGATCCTAACTTACCTTCGTAGGAATCACGGTTGCATTTAGCGTATGCAACAAGTCCTTTAAACCGTTGGTTCCCCCAAGTGGACGGGTGAGGTCTTGTGAGGGTTTGCAGAAGATATACCCACAAATCTCAAAAAGGAAAACAAAGAAAAGAGAAACAAAAATCGAAAAATAAAAATGACAAAACACAAAATATACATCGGGATAAATTGTACACAATCAGATCAACCAAAACATCTTAGTAACTCAAGTATCAGTCTGTACACACGCATCGTATGCATTTCAGGACTTTTCATCCCAAAGAATGGCATCCAAACATCAACTTTTCACCCCACGACGCATGAGAACATTGAATCCATCCGAATGTCTGGTGTGCAAGTGTATCATCACCCTAAGACTTGGCTTACCAAAATCAAACTCAGTCCCACTTAACTGACACAAGCTACCTTATTGACTTGCTAGCATGGAAAATAAGCTTCTCCAGTAACAGTATTACCTCAAAGGATAGCACCCAATAGCGTATGCCTCAAAGGGGTACTTGTCATTCCAAACTCTTTTCTTCCCCCCCTTTTTTTTTCTTCTTCTTTGTCATTCCAAACTCTTGTCACGCCTCAAAGGGATACACCCAGTAGCACATGAGTTTGTTTGTTTTTGTTTTTGTTTTTTCTTTTGGAAAAGGGTGCAAGCACATACAAAGGTAACTGTGCAGTAGACAAGTGGGAGAGCCGATCATGGAAGACTAAGAATGTAAGATAATGATAATACATAAATCAAGATTAGATTGCAAAATTACAATGGACTGTTGGGGTTAGAATTGAGACCTAAAATGACATACTTAGGACGAATATCTATCATGCACATTATATTTATGTACGAGCTAATAGCCCAGGTACCGGAGATCATGGCTGATCAAAATAGTAAAAACTTCCCTCAAGCCTAAAAACAAAGAGGAAAAATGATACAAAAAAGAGAAAAATTGAAAAATTTACACAAAAATGAAAATTTTTTACAAAAATAAGAATAAAAGGGTAGATGACCCCACCCCCGCACCTAAATCTCACAATATCCTCATTGGGAGCTAAGAGTCATCACCAACCACAAAACACACAAAAACAATGAAAACAAAATCACACAGAAGACACACAAAACAAGACAAACACACATAAGAATACTAAACCTGCACACATATACAAGCTAGCACACTCTCCCAAACACACTCACCAAATCAAAAACAAGACTACACATATATACAAAACTAACCACAAAAAACAAAAATATATCAATCCATCAACGCCACCCATCACAACACACGAATATCCACAAAAACACAAAAATGGTGATCATATCCATCAATGGCTCAACAACATCCCGAATTTCTCCTCAAAATGATCACCACAAAAGCACAATCCTAATATCCACAACTAAACAAAAATAAAAAGAAAGACAATAAAAAATAAAAAGAAGGGGGAAAGGGTGAGAACGATTATACTAGGTCGGGTACAATTGTACCCAAACTATGCCACGGTGGCTTAAGGAGCATCAGCCACCCCTTGTCTCTCAAGATGCGAGTCGGCAACTCGGATGCAGTCAACCATCGTAAGAGCTTGTCGTGCACAGCTGCATGCATCTTAGAATGATGTGAATAAGAGAACACTAGTAAAGATGGAGCAAACAAAGGTAGTGCCCTCTTAAACTCATCAAATGCCATAGAAAAATCAAAATCATGATTAAAGAAAGTACTCCATATGATTTTCTTAGGCACGTCCTCTAGGTATGTGCAATATGGATCAACTGAGGGGTGAAACCCGCTCATATCACCTAGGAACTCATGAAATACATAACAAAAGAGGGGTTAGTGGGAATTAAAGGGGATGAAATGGGGGCCAAGTAAAGTGGCTCAGTGTAAATGGGATCAATATGCTCAATGCTAGGAGCTGCACTAGCCCTCACATCATCACTATACAACTCTTCAAAAGAAGGCTCTAACAGTGCAATATCGTCCGACCAATCAAGCGAATCATCCTCAACAAAACTAGCGCCACCCCTAGGAGGCTCACCCATCTCTAACCCTGTGCACTGAGCTAAAGGGAGGGGAGAAGAAAGTAAGCGCAAGGTACCCTCAGTAGTGTCTCTAGGTGTGCTAGGTAAGGATAGAGCGACAAGTGATGAAGGAGTCAAGGGAGGGTCAAACGCTTTCCTAAGGTTGATGGAAGATGTAACATCAATAAAAGTCGACTATAGGGGAAGAGAAGACTTATAATTATCATAGAGACTGATCTCAAGTCTAGGAGAAGATGGACTAGGGTCAGTCTCATACAATAGGCCACTCTCCCTAATCTTACCAAGAAAACTCTGAAGTTGCTCATTCATTGTCCCTATCATGGCATCAAGCTTAGCATAACATTCATCGGAGATATCATAATAGGGACAAGAATTCGCATTATGGTCAAAAGATGAACAATAAGATCACACAGGAGGAGAATAAGCATGAAAATCATAAGAAGTGGGGGAAGGATACTCAAAAGATTCACTAGCAATCTCATGGTGCCACTAATACCAGGCCAAAGATTCAAATAAGTCCTACATACCATCAACATCTAAGGAACACAGACCATCATAACACATGGACTCAAGAATGGCTCGGGTCTCATGTGTTATTCCCTCAAGTACAACATCGCATATTTCCCATTTTTCATACTCAAAAAGCACATATTGAGCACGATAGTCATTCAATCGAGACAAACATTGCCAAAAAGATTCATGCTCAAATTGAGGGAAATGGAAAATAGCCATCTTGAAATTTTTGAAATTTTTGATTTTTTAATTTTTGAATTTTTTGTTTTGGATTTTCTAAAAGGACTAGTCTCGAATGCTTAAGTAAACCCCAATATTGAAAGACGCCAACTCCTCGACAATGGCGCCAAAAATTTGTTAGGAAAAAATAAAGTTTTAATATTTATAAACCCCAAGTGCAAGGTTTATCGTTGAGTACTTGGAGTGTCGTCCATAGGGAGTTGTGTTTCCAACTACCAGAACTAACTAAAACCTCTCCAGATAGGCAAAATCGAAAGGGATAGAAAAATAAAATTAAACTACTAAACCGAAAACAAAAGGACTATGATTAGACCTAAGATAAACCAAGTGATCAAGTCAAGCCCTCACCTTTCCAAGTTACGCTAGTATTCAGCGATGGTCAGTTGCATCATCAAAACCACCCAAGCCCTCTCTCAAGGGTCATGAGCTAGTCTAATTGATCTAACCTCCTATTTTCATGGGATTAGTTCAATTAAACTACATGATTGACAACTCTTGACCTAACTAGCGATCGAGACTATTTTCATGTTTGAATCCCAACCATTTTTTCTACTCACACTAGACAATTGATCTCACCTTTCAGTATAAGTCAATTGCCCCAAAATACGGATGACAGCTCTTTCAAGTATTTAATCGAACACTTGGTGGGTGTGAAAGAAAACTCTAAATTCTAGACATAAACAAGTTAGGTCAAGGCCTAAACAAGAATTAATTGGCCATCTCAAGAACAAATGACAACCAAAGATGAAACCTTTAATTGACAGGCAAACATTGAAACCAAAGCAAAACAATAATCTATTGAACTAGCGAATATAAATTAAAAAGCATGAAATTAAAGAGAAAAGGAGAAGAAGAACTTAGTCTTCAATTGCGAATCCAAAATCTTCTACGATGTATACAAGGACTAACCTAATCTAATCTCCCCCTAAAGGGGTTTGTGGAGGTTAGGATAAACCCTAATTGGTCCTCTCAAGAACCCAGCAAAAAGGCCCCTCCGCTCAAAAAGAAAGAAAAAGCCCCTTTATAAAGACTGGAAACCGCTTAAATCGCGACGACAGGTAGGACGCACGGTAGTGCTTCGAGGACGCACGGCCGTGCACCAGCCTGTGCACAGGTTCTGGTCTTGCAGCACGATTGTGCACTCCTGCAACACGATCGTGCGCTTCCTCCAACTCTCACTTGTGATCCTGGGGCTTCGTTGGACCTCTATGCATCCTTCAAATTGCTCCTAAGGTCTTCCTTTCTATCAAAACCCGAGAATTTCTCCTGAAAGTAAGACAAAACACATTATAAGTACAATTGAATCAAAGAAAGTGAATTTGACCCTTTTTCATCTAAACTTGACATGAAAACACCGAGAAAAATGGGTCAAATAAGGGCTGAAATGGGGTCAAAAACAGGTGTAACATATATGCAGTGGCGGAGTAATACAAATTAAGGTTTACAAGATCATGAACCACTAATGACAAGCAAATCCACATAGTCTTAGCAATTAGGTCTTAGAAGCTTGATCTTTCTATAAGATGACATAAAATATGATACAAGGTTTTATCAGTTATATGAGATATATGTGAGTAGTTGAAAGTTTGTTGACCTTTTTTTAAAAAAAAAATTAATGGGAACAAGTTAACTAATCCAACACTGTCCCTGTGTTCACAACAATCCTCTACATCAATTTTTCAGTTAATCAAAATTCTCAAAATTCAGTGTGTGTTAATTAAAAAATGGATTTGTTAACCAATACCCTAAGGGCATCCCCAACCCAAGTTCTACTTTTTGGAACTCAAGCCTGCCACGTCAGCATGAGTTCTACTTGCATTCCATTCAATTTTCCAACCAATGGAACTCATTTCAGGACAATTAATTACATGGAGCTCACAATTTGAACTTAATTTATTACTTTTTATTTTTTATATTGTGTTTGGGTTTTAACTTTTGTAACTTGTGTGAATTTTATTTTTTTTTTAGAGTTATGAATATTTATTTTGTTGACATAAAAATGTATAAATTGATTTTAATTTCCCTCCCTTTTTTTTGGTCTTTGTTGTCCAACAAGTTTTTTGAAAAAAAAGTTTGAAAGTACAATTCAATTTAAAACTAACACAAAGAAGGATCGCAATTAAAAATAAATTACAATATGAAGATTGGAAATGTTCAAAAAAATTCATCACGAACGTTTGACTTTTTAATGAAAAAAATTACATCCCCAAATATTAACAAATAACAGGAAACAACTACGTTTGCGAAGTTCTTCGTGCCGTGTGTCGATTCCATATTTCTTCGACCAAGTTGGATTGAAGACGTGCATGTAGGTCTGGGTTATGAACTTGTGCTACTCTACGAAGGTAGGCTGCATAGCACAGATGATGGTTCCATTGGACATTAGGTTGCAGGGTGTTGTCCTCCACATCATCATAATCAAAACTAAGGTCGTATGAAACTCATCCTCGACGATCATGTTGTGGAGTACAATGCATGCCTTCATTACCATACCCAATTCAGCCTTATCCATGTTTCGTGCATTGCCGCGGATGATGGCAAAACGAGCTTGTAGAACCCCAAATGCTCTCTCCACATCCTTCCTAACAAATTCTTGACGTTCAGCAAATAACTTTGCCTTTGCTCTTTAAGGAAGGGGAATGGTCTTCACGAAGGAGGCCCATCTCGGATAAATACCGTCAGATAGATAGTACCCCATGTTGTACTTGCGACCATTACCGACATATTCACATTTTGGAACCCGACCCTCGTAAATCTCTTGTAAAACATTGGATCGGTGGAGGACATTTAAATCATTGAGGGTTCCCGGGCACCCAAAGAAAGCGTGCCATATCCAAAGGTCGTAGGAGGCAACAGCGTCAAGAATCAATGTGGGAACTTTGTACACCCCTTTTGCAAACACTCCTTTCCAACCTATGAAACAATTCTTCCATTCTCAGTGCATACAATCGATGCTCCCTAACATACCCGGAAAGTCGCGGGCTTCTGCCACTTGTAACAAACGATCGACATCAGCTTGTGTTGACTTTCATAAGTACTCTTCCCCGAACACTTGAATGACACCAGCAGCAAAATTTTTCATGCACTTCATAGCTGTGCTTTCACCAATCTTTAGGTATTCATCGACACAATCTGCCGATATACCATAAGCCAACATTTGCATGGCTGCTGTGCACTTGGTGAGTGGTGACCACCCACGCCTACCGAGGCCATCGTACCTCAATTAGAAGTACTTAAAACGACTCTCTAAAGTGCTAACTATGCGAAGGAACAAGTGCCGTCATATACGAAATCTACGCCGAAAGTGGGTCTCATTGTAGATGGAGTCTTCGGCGAAATAGTCTTTGTAAAGGCAATCGTGTGCTTCTTGTCGATCTTTCTTTACAAATCTTTTCTTCTTTCTGGGTCTTCGTGTTGATGATGAAGCCCTACTTTCTTGTCTAATATGTCTCAACTTCAGGGCCAGCTCCAACAACTTCGGGGCATTGTCATAGTTAATGATATTTTTCAATATTAGTGAATCATCGCTAGATTCTTCTAGGATGAAGCTCAAACCATCTGTTGAGGATGACGTCATAGAGGAGGATGATGAATCACTCATTCTTGAATACCTATGTATTTAAACATAAAGTTATAAATGTAATTCACATATGAAATATATGTTACAAAATTAAGCTTGTGAAATTTTAAAAAATTTACTTAGAAACAACTAATTGCGAATTTATACGTGACGATCAACTTAGAAACAACTTAGAAACAACTTACAAACAACTTAGAAGTAAATATGTCATTAAACAAATGAAAAGGTTTGTAGTACAACCATTGTTTCACGAAAACACAATAAACTTAGCAATCAATCTAAATTAAACACAATAAACTTAGAAGTAAATATGTCACTAAACAAACTTAGCAATCAATCTAAATTAAGGTCAATATCAGAGGAGGACGAGTTTTGATGGTAGCAACTCCTAATTTCTTCTTGAATGGGGCCATATCGAGCTTGATCTTCAGGACACATATCCACTATGTTCATTTTCAAAATCTTGTCCTCGTACTTCATCTCTTTAAGGCGTTGCTTCCTTTCTTCCAATGATTGATGTCGATCTCTTAACTCAACTGCTTTCACAGCTGCTTTTACCTTCTTCTCTTGGGCTGGGACATATCGCTCAAACATGGTGCTATTCTTCACATTTGTTGCCCATATCGTCGACACCTCTGTTGTCACGATATCCAACACCGGGTCTGCAACTAGCTCTTTCGCCTTTCTCTTGGCAGCTTTTATTCCGATAGGGTGAATAAGCCCACCAACTACTTTAGTTGGTGTACCCTCAGTGGCAGGAGTTACAGGGGTAGTAGGGGTGTCGGGGGTGTCACTCTTGGAGTACGCCCCCATCTCAGTTACTCTGAGCTGTTTGGAAGACGCTTCTGCAGATTGATGGCAGAAGGTCTCCCATTTTGGTTGGTCCTTCAGTAAGACCCACCAATGTATGAAGTCAAAAGACTTTCCCACCATACTAACATAAAGATCTTGGGCATTTTGCGTAATATCGTCCTCGTTTGCACCACTTGGCTTCGCCCGGTATGCCTAACCCACACAAGCGCACCATTTAAAAACTAATGGAGCTGCTCGATTCCATCGGGCATTGCACACCTTAAAATCAACATGATTATAGAGCAACTAATTCTAATTCAACATGATGATATTATTGAAATTCATACTTACAAATTACCCATATTACATAAACTAATTTTAATTCTAACTAAACATATTACTTCTAATAAGGTACCAACAAACCCATACTACCATAATTTTAAAGTGTACTTCTACATTTCACAAACTTATGCAAACATAATTACCATATTTTTAGTTTGAACAACTAATTTACCAATTACACACGTGATATTAACATCTAATTATTTCAGCAATTAATTTAAAAAATTCAAACATATATTTCAAAATTTATAACACATTAACAATGTCCATTAAATAATGAAACTTCTAATTATTTCAAACATCTAATTATTCAAACATCTAATATTTAAATTTTCAAATTATATCTTTTCTCATTCCAATTTATACCAACTTAATTTATGAAAACTTCTTGCTTCCCTTTTCACATATGCAACTTCACACATTTAAATTTCCATTAAATAATGAAATTTCTTGATTTTTAAACATACATTTAACACAAAAGAATTTATATTAAATATTAAACATAACATCCAACAACATAAACATAATCTAAGAAATAAAAATCAAAATTCTCACATTAGCTTCTTTATGTTAAAAATGTGATTTAAAATGTTATCATATTAATTAAAACGTACAAATGTTAATCACAACATACTAAATTAATAAATAAATCAAACTAATTATGCATAACATCTATGAACATGAAATATGTACATCAAAAAATACTTACAAAATTCTTCACTTCACTTCACTTTATCTTGATTCTTCTCAAGCTTACAAATCCACCTCCCAAATATCTAACAACAACACCATATAAATAATAGTAATTAGTTCAAAATTACAACAACATATAATTAATTTAATTAATCAATAAACATAAAAAACAAAGTTATTTACCACTTACCACAATATTTTCCGCTTCACTTCAAGGACTTGTCTTCAAATAGTAGAAAGTAATATTTCAGATTTAGATAAAAGGAGAGAGATTATGTAAATTTCATTTTCCACACAATTATCTCATATTTATACAAAATTTAACTAACCAAAAAAAAAAAAAACCCCCCAAAACCCATTTTACCGTTGAAGGCAACGGGTGTAAAACGGCTAGCCCAATTAATTCAGCCCAAGTCCCGAGCACAGTCCAATTCCCGAGCCTTTTTCTTTTTTTTTGCAAAAAAGGACCAAAACGCGTCGTTTGTTTCAGCCCGCACTTCAAAACGATGCATTTCAATGGCGCTACGCGACCAAAAAAAAAAGAACGCGGGACGGAACTGGGCTGGGTTCCGTCCTCCATTTCCTGCCACGCGGGTAATGGGTTGGGGCTGACGCGTGTTACACGCGGGCCCAAACCCTACCCGCGTGCAATTGGGCTGGGGGTGCCCTAAGGGTAGAGCGGTAGACTGGGCAGCGGTTAAGGAAGCATTTAACAGTGCTAATTAGATTTTTTCAAGGCAATACAATTAATACATTTAAAGTAAAACTTTTAACATTTCTAGTTAACCCTCGTTCCTATTCCATCCTCCATTTGATTTTCTCTCTTAATAAATTTTGCCCCTTCTAACTCTACTTTAATTTCTCACTCCACATCCATGGCAGCCACCACCAACCTACTGCCGACATTTTCTACTCTCTCCTTGCTAATACCGGGAAGAGGGAGCCACTACTTACCGGAAAAAGCAGATCATCACAACCACTCCTCCAACTTACCAGAATCAATACCACCACCATCACCCCCAAAACCGTAACCAAAATACCTCCACCATCAACAACGTAATTGGCTTCGCCAGTGACATGAAACGAAACCCTGGGGAGGCCAAGAGCGGTGAACCCTAAACCCGTATTAAAGCATTTAAAATGAAATCCTATATCTAAAACCATAAGCTTAAATCGAAATTTCATATCTGAATTTTCTAACGAATTAACTGAGCATCGATGGGAAGGGAGGACGGAGACAAGTTCAATATAGTGATCCTAAGGTAGGTGTGTTGATCAATTCTTAAACATAAAAGATATAAATCAGGAATTAAATCATGTGTACCTGATAATCCTGTAAACGTGGTTAGGGATGAGGCCATGATTCTCACGCAGATCGAGTTCCCGTTTAGGGTGTATCGTTATGATGGCTAAGGTGAGGATGAGACTCACGAGAATAGAGAGGCAGAGAGGAGGCGTAAGATTGGTGTCTTGATCTCTGCCTAATACCTCTATTTATATACACCCAAGGGGAAACCCTAATTAGGTCATAAGGGTAATTACGTCCATCAAATAATTACCAAATAAATACGTAGGGTATTTATTAGGTCAATGATCAATTAATTAGATAAATGATAACTCAGGCCACATAAAACGTGTCCAACATTCTCCCACTTGGCCGAGTAATCATTTATGATGAGTATTAGATAAGTCTGATCAGATTTTAATACTCATTTTAGTTCTAAACCGAAATTGTAGCAGAGAAATACAGTCATTGAATCGATATTCAATTCAAGACCCCCATTAATCATACTACAATACCAAATTTAAAACTTAAATAAGCTAAGGATCAAATTGACAATTAAACCCATAAGATTATTTTGTACATAAATGTTGTCTATATGTCTTTAGGCATGCGTAGACACATTCAGAGACAAAACAAACAAAACAATGAGGAAATTTTATTATTAAATGCAAGCAAGTACAATATGCAACTAAATAAGGTCTTTAGATAACCCCATCTTCGAAACATGTTCTTCGAAAATCTTAGGAGGAAGACCTTTAGTCATCGGATCCGCAAGCATATTCTTAGTACTTATATGCTCAATACAAAGTTTATTTTCCTCAACTCGCTACGTACGAACAAGTACTTTGTATCAAGATATAAAGCAGCGCCAGTCGAACTGTTACTGTTCGAGAAACTAACGGCGGCTGAGTTATCACAATAAAGCTTCAATGGTCGAGAGATGGAATTAACTACTTTGAGTCCAGTGATAAGGTTTCTGAGCAACATTCCATGACAGGTTGCGTTGTACAGCGCAATGTATTCTGCCATCATCGTAGAAGTTGCAGTCAACTCTTGCTTATGACTCTTCCACGAGATAGGTCCGCCAGCTAACATAAAGATATACCCTGAAGTGGATTTCTTGTCATCTTTGCACTTAGCAAAGTCAGAATCAGAATAACCAACCACTTCTAAATTATCACTCCTTCTGTAAGTCAGTTTATAGTCTTTTGTCCCTTGTAGATATCGAAGAACTTTCTTAGCTGCTTTCCAGTGATCAAGACCAGGATTGGTCTGATAACGACCTAACATTCCAGCAATGTAAGCGATATCTGGACGAGTACAGACTTGTGCATACATAAGGCTTCCTACTACTGACGCATAAGGTATCATTCTCATCTGTTCTTTTTCAACCTCTGTTTTCGGACATTGAAATAAACCGAAAACATCTCCCTTAACTACTGGAGCCACAGAAGGAGAGCAATGTTGCATGTTATAACGTGTAAGGACACGCTCAATGTAAGCCTTTTGAGATAATCCCAAAATACCATTGACTCTATCTCGGTGTATTTCGATGCCAATAACATAAGAAGCCTCCCCGAGATCTTTCATGTCAAAATTACGCGAGAGTAAGCGCTTGGACTCATGCAACATGTCTAAACTATTACTTGCCAATAGAATGTCATCTACGTAAAGGACAAGTATAGTAAAGTTGCTCCCACTCATCTTGAGGTAGGCGCATTGATCCACTTGATTCTTTATGAAACCTTCTGACTTCAAGACTTGATGCAACTTTAGGTACCATTGACGTGATGCCTGCTTCAACCCGTATATGGATTTTTTTAGCTTACAGACTAAGTGCTCTTGACCTTCAGATTTGAATCCTTCGGGTTGTTTCATGAACACTTCTTCATCCAAATCGCCATTAAGGAAAGCGGTTTTGACATCCATCTGATGTAGCTCTAAATCAAAATGAGCTGCAAGGGCCATAACAATTCTTAAGGAATCCTTTCGAGAGACAGGAGAAAAGGTCTCTTGATAGTCAATTCCCTCTTTCTGAGTGTAGCCCTTTGCAACCAATCTCGCTTTGTAGCGTTCAATGTTTCCATTCGGGTCCAGTTTTGTTTTGAAGACCCATTTACATCCTACGGGTTTGACACCGTTGGGTAATTCAACCAAATCCCAAACATCATTTTTCTTCATGGAGTCAAGCTCTTCAATCATGGCTTTACTCCATTCGGAAGACTGATCACTGTTAATGGCTTCATTATAAGAGGTAGGATCAGTAAACTTTCCAGCATCCATTTCTGCTTCAGTCAGGTAGGTAATATAATCATCAAAGTTAGTAGGCCTTTTAGACCTAGATGACCTCCTGAGCAAATTTTCAGGTTGAGCATTGGCGGCATTGTCTTGATGGTTATCATTTGAGGTGTCTTCATTTCCAGGTACATTAGGAGTAGGAGGTGGTGCAGTGTCCTGCGGATTGGCATTGAGTACAAAAGGAGTAATTGGAGGTAAAGTAATCGACAAGTCTCTCCCCCCCGCGTCTTGTACTTCTAGCAATTCATCATAAGGGTTTTCACTGCTCCCACTGACCTTAAAATCTTCAAGGAAATGAGCATCTTTGGTTTCTACAATGCGAGTGACATGGGAAGGACAATAAAATCTGTAACCTTTTGAGTGAGAAGGATAACCAATGAAGTAGCAAGTTACAGTTTTCATGTCGAGTTTTTTCAAGAAGGGATTATAAAGTTTAGCTTCGGCAAGACAACCCCATACTTTCATATATCTTAGACTCGGTTTCCTTCCTGTCCAGAGTTCATAAGGAGTTTTAGGGACAGCTTTAGAAGGAACCCTATTGAGTATATGAACAGCTGTTTTTAAGGCCTCGGTCCAGAGAAATAGAGGTAAACCTGAGTTGGCTAACATACTGCGTACCATGTCCATTAGGGTCTTATTTCTTCTCTCAGCAACACCGTTCTGTTGAGGAGTACCAGGCATGGTATATTGGTTTACAATCCCCTGGGCCTTGCAAAACTCATAAAATGGACCAGGAGCTTGACCCACATCAGTATGTCTACCATAATATTCACCTCCTCTATCTGATCTTACAACTTTTATCTGACGATCAAGTTGTTTTTCAACTTCAGTTTTATAATCTTTAAAAGTTGTAAGTGATTCAGATTTTTCCTTAATGAGATACAAGTACATATAACGAGAATAATCATCAATATAAGTGATAAATGAGTTATGTCCAGTTATTCCAGTGATAGAGTAAGGACCACTAATGTCAGTGTGAATGAGCTCTAATAAATTAGAACTCCTTGTGGCACCTTTCTTATTCACTGATGTCATTTTACCTTTAAGGCATTTGACACATGTTCCAAAATCATTGAAATCGAGAGATGGTAACACTTCATTCTTCACGAGTCTAGATAGACGTTCTCGTGAAATGTGGCCTAAGCGTTGATGCCACAACATGGATGAAGTTTCTAAGTCTCGTTTTCGTTTTCTCTTTGTTAGTGTCTGATTGATATTATATGACAACAAAGATTTGGAAAAATCATCATCTAGTTCTAATTTATAGAGACCACCATCCAGAAAACCATGACCAAACACTTGAGAATTGAAACTAATAGTAAGTCTGCCATGACCATGAGAAACATCAAAACCGTCTATGTCTAACTTTGGTCCTGATACTAAATTCCGAGTAATCTCAGGAATATATAAGGTATCATAAAGTTTAATACATAAACCAGTTTTCATTATTAATTCTAAGGTTCCCATGGCTTCGACAGCTAATTCTGTTCCATTCCCCAGCTTAAGTGTTCTTCGGTTTCTTTCCAGCTTCTGGATTGTAAGGAATCCCTGAAGTGAGTTGGTTACATGAACCATAGAACCAGAGTCAAACCACCATGTATTAGTTGGAACATTTAAATTAAAGGACTCAAGTATCATGTAAAGATGATTACCTTTCTTCGTCAGCCACTCTTTAAAGTCTTGGCAGTCTTTCTGTCTATGTCCTTCCTTGCGGCAGAACTTGCAGTAAGACTTCCCTTTGGAGTTCTTAGAGCTGGAAGAAGCACTTGCATCACGTTTCTGGACTTTAGAAACTTCCTTCTTATCGACATTTCTCTTCCTCTTCTTTGGATTAGTGGTCATGAGGTAAGCCACATCAGGTTTGTCCAGCTTCAGACGCTCTTCTTCTTGTACGCACATAGCAATCAACTCATTCATCGACCACTTGACCTTCTGGGTGTTGTAGTTGACCTTGAAAGCTTCAAAAGATGCAGGAAGAGAAGTCATTATGAAGTGCACCAGAAAACCTTCACTGATCTCCATGTCTAATCCCTTGAGCTTGCGGGCCATGTCGTTCATCATCATGATGTGCTCACGAATGCCGCTATTCCCGTCATATTTTGTAGTCACCATCTTCAAAATAAGAGTACTAGCATGTGCCTTAGAAGTTGCTTTGAATTGTTCCTCCACGGAAGCCAGATATGTTTTAGCATTAGATGAATCTGGAATAGCTCCCCTGATGATTATGCTGATGGAATTTTTAATAAGCATAAGAGCCATTCTGTCGCACCTCTCCCATCTCTCATGTACTATTTTATCTTCAGCAGTACTTTTATCAGTGAGGGCAGGAGGGGCAGGCTCTCTCAGTGCATAATCAAAATCCAACATGCCAAGAGTTAGCATCAGTGAATCTTTCCATGAAGAAAAATTAGCACCGTTCAAGGTCTCAATTCCCATATTTGGGGCTGATAATGGATTCAGATGAGAGAAATAAGACACAAAATTAAAGAAGAAGTTAAGAGGTAATGAACTAAGGCTGGCGAAGTTAAGGACCATTATATAGTAATGAAGCTGTGATAATAGTCTATTATAACACCAAAATAATAGACTAAATTTAATTCTACTCAAACAAATGGCTTTCACTTTGGTTATGACCACTTATTTAAGTATTATGAATAATAAAATAATGATGTGCAATTTGAATGTAACACATCACCTTTGGGCAGAAGTGAAACATTTAAATTTTAATGCACATATATATTTAGTTCGCAGTACACAATTATAACACATCATCTTTGGACAGAAGTGAAATATTATGTATTTAAGGCGAGTGTCATGCAAATATCTATTTAAGGATATGCACTAAATGACAATGCTTAATAAGGCTTGAAATAAATTTCACAAATGTTACACATCACCTTTGGGCAGAAGTGTACTCTAAGGTATTGTTCAAGTCAAGCAAAATAAATCAATTTAACTAATCATAAAATGAATTTTATTTAAGATTAGTCAAATGACTTATAAATTTAATGTTAATAATTAATTAACCGCAAAAGTTAAAGCGATTCGAGCGGGGCTACAAAAAAATTTGGGGACCCATTGAAATTGATTTAATTAAAAGGCGTATAAGGCAAGAGATTTTCAAGTAAAAGGATTTAACCTTTTCAATGGTATTTTAGCATATCCCTTACTTAGTTTTGCTATTCTAGGTAAAATAAATTCATAAATAAGGAAATAGAATATATTATGCAAAAGTGAGATATGCCATACAATTTAAGGAAACACAATTATATTCCAAAACAAATACCAGAATTAGAAGATTTCATCAAAATAAGGATGAACACTTCAAATAATTCATCACAAATTATACTTGCTGATATTCGAAGCATAAAAAAGTAATTTTATGGATTAATTCCGAAAAACTTAGATCTTAATTTTAAGGAAAAGTAATGCTGATGTCCGAAAATAAAAAGAATTGATTCATCAACATAAGGCTCTGATACCGCATGTTGATCAATTCTTAAACATAAAAGATATAAATCAGGAATTAAATCATGTGTACCTGATAATCTTGTAAACGTGGTTAGGGATGAGGCCATGATTCTCACGCAGATCGAGTTCCCGTTTAGGGTGTATCGTTATGATGGCTAAGGTGAGGATGAGACTCACGAGAATAGAGAGGCAGAGAGGAGGCGTAAGATTGGTATCTTGATCTCTGCCTAATACCTCTATTTATATACACCCAAGGGGAAACCCTAATTAGGTCATAAGGGTAATTACGTCCATCAAATAATTACCAAATAAATACGTAGGGTATTTATTAGGTCAATGATCAATTAATTAGATAAATGATAACTCAAGCCACATAAAAACGTGTCCAACAAGGTGACGGTGAGGATGGAGGAATCAAGGACCACAATGATGGAGGTTGGTTATGAAAAGAATAGGGAGCCACACTTAGAGGTGGACAAAGAATAAAAATGGCAATCAATTTGTGGGGGTAAATTTGCCACTTCAAAATTTTATATTAATTAGCTTTCATTTTTCCTAGATAAAATAACTTAATTAAGTGTAATAAGTACACCTTGATCGCTGCCTTTAGGAAAGTGGATAACAATATTGTTAAAAAAAATTACCCTAAAAAACGTACTGTTCAATCCAAGAAAAAATTGATTTATTTTTGTCCAATAGTCTGTAAGCTCAAATTATTTACACATAATTTTCCTATTTTAGAAATTCAACTTTTGAAAAATTTATACAACCTAGTTAATTTAATTATTTATATGGACCTGTGCCTCCACAATTATTGATAGCTCTTTGATTCAGTTGGATAGAGGCCTAATATATAGAGTCCTTACTCCACACGGCTATGGTTTTTTGGGGGGGGGGCGCGGCGGCGGAGATTGAATTATTGAAGTTCGCGTGTATGCTCCCTTCTCTCCTACACGGTGCTTTTACGTTGGTTACCGCTAGGCGATAACCACTACCGTAGTTCAATTTAAGATCATTGATTGTTAAGATGTAATCTCCACCATTGATTAATTAATTTTGTATTAATTTGGAATGATTTTTATAAATTACAGATAAATAATTAAAAAAATATATTTATTCCTTGTTTGTTTAATGTAGATTGGCAGAGGCAGACATTCAACTCACCTCTCCATTCTTCAAACTCCTTCCAGGCACTCCCCCCTAATGGGCACACTATGTCAATTGTGATTGTCAAATCTCTACAAATTAGATTATTACGCTTAATTTGTACACCGGAGTATTTTAGCAAATAAAGTTTGGTCGGAGAGAAATTTGCAACCAAAAGGACCCTTACTTCGAGTATAGTTTATGTAAGTGACAAACAAGGCATAGGATTAATTAATTATATTTAATTATTTTTTCATTCTTAAATAATTTTAATAAAAATATTAATTTAAATTAATATACGGTTGAGATTAGATCTTAAAAATTAATGATTTTAACTAATTTTACTGTGGTGGTTACCACGATGAAAAATTTTCCTCTCCCTTGTATTGCACTATGGGTATATTGATTATGAGTGTATTGAACCTGCTTCAATATATTTCTATGTGCTCAAATTCTACTAACTATTAGTTAAATATACTTCAATATGCTTCAATCTGCTCAAGCCCATAAAATATTAGTCAATTTTGCTTCAATCTGCTCCAACTCACTCACAAATTTGCTCCCACACTACTCTAATTTATTAATTACTAGTCAAACATGTTCTAACCTACTATATGTTGCTACAATCTGCTGGTCAAACTTGCTCAAACATATTATCTACTTATCCAATTTGCTCATAACAAACATGCCCTACATTAGGAGATAAAATAATTAACATAAAAAATATATTATTCGATCACTATTTAAGAAAATAATCTCGCGCTAAGTTAGAGATCAATGAAGTTGAGCAAAAGTTTTATGTAATCACTTTTAAAATATCCCTCATTACAATAAAAAGAAAAAAGGTTAAAAAACAGCATATACCCTCCAATTATCACTAGCAAAAGGCAGAGCAAAATCATAAATTTACTCCATGTGAAATCATACTAAAGTTATTATGCTGACAAGGAAGTTTAGTTTAGCTTAATTTTAGTGCAAGAGAATTGGGAATTGAATCCGCATTGATTGTTGAAGAAAAACAAATTTAAATGTACGAAACAAGCTATTGGCTTCTCTACGTGAACGCAAAGAATGAGAGCGAGTCAGGGTTAGAGAGCCTAACCACTACTACAGTTAACTAGTTTGTGCCCGTGCTCATGCACGGGTATTTAAATGGTAAAATTTAATAAAATTAAATACTAACATAAGATATAAAGATTGTTTGTGTAAGTATTCAATCAAAAGAATAGGGTGAAAAACTAAAAATCAAATATTGGAAGATATCATATACCACTTGTTGAGAAAGATTTTTCTTTTTGGGCAAAGAAATGAAAATTTTCATCAATCATTCACAATTTGTCGTGTGGTCCCTAAAATGCATATTCGACTAAAATAAGTATAACTTTAAATGCCAAAATTATAGGTTTATTTAAAAAATGTGAATTCAAGCCCTTTTACATTATTATACTTTTATTCTTGTAAATATTTCTAACTATAACGTTGTGAATTTAAACACCCCCTCTCTTTGTGCACCAAAAAGGGGAACCTCTTTTACGTCTCAAACATAAATATGTCTAGTATGGACCCGTGCCTTGCATGGTATTTGATAAAATAAATATTAAAATACTATTAAAAAATATTTAAATGATTATTTACTTTGCGCATAATTAAGCTTGACAACTTAGAAGATCTATTGTGGTAAAAAATATGATCTAAACATACTTGACGATAAAAAGTAATGAACTACAAATATCAATGGCATTATTATCTTGACAAAGGACTCAATAAGTTAATTGATGGCATAGGATGATGATAACTCTCATTTATAGATGTATCAAAAACTAATTCATAGTATCCACTTCGCTAAATGTTTCTGAATACATAAAAATAGGGTAAAAATAGAAAAAAAATTAAACATAATATATATATATATATATATATATATATATATATATATATATATTTCTGTATATATATATATACATATATATATATATATATATATATATATAAGAATTGTCTGTGCGATAACTTTATGGATTACATGTAGACCCTTAGCGTCCAAATTCCATTAGTGTCTTCAATAGGTTGCAATCCAATAATTTGATTTGCAGCTTTGTTTCATTCCTTGTAATAAAGTTACAATTGCACACGTTAATTTAAAATCTAAACAAAATACAATATCATCTAAAATAGCCAATGCCAAAATTGATAAGTTCCTTTTCCTTACTCTTCATGATAATAGGCTTGAACTTTGCTCCTGGTCATTTACAACATTGAAGTAACCTGCTTTAATTTCCCATGCTACGTTGTCCATGCAACTCCATTTGCTATATTAACCCAAGTATTGCACGATATCTATTTGCATAATCAAAATTATATAAGTTAACATGTCAGATAAAACCACACCATAATTATCAAATGTTGCACTTGTACAAAACCAAGGATTCCCATAACTTAATAAGAACAATACTAAAAACTATTTCTACATTTGTGCATTTAGCAGAAGGAAGCTCTTTCACTAATGATATCAATAGCCCAACACCCAAACAACATCACTACCTCTCCTCCTTCGGGCATAAAATTCTGTCCAGATCAAGCAAGAGACTTAAAACTTTGTCCTGTAAAATAAAAATTAGAAAAATTAGAACAATGGCAATCTATTGAAGTGTCTCATCCAATAAATTGATGGTAAGAAAAATGAAAAAAATTGGAAAGTTTTATGGACCCAATAGGATACATAATTAGAGACTATGTAACGCATAATCATAATACGTTATAATTTTGACAAGTAGTTAGAAATAGACTAATTCTTTTTTTATTTAATGGAAGATTAATTTCTATAATGGAGATAGTTCTAATCATAAAATTAATTTGAAATAAGGTTGCACAAAGATGACCACAAAAACTATTGGAATGAAATCACAAATACTGAAAAATTCAAAATTATAATATACCTTCTATCTGGGAACATAATATCCACACTTCTAATAGATTGGGCTCTTTGCAGGCCTCTATTCTCCAGTGCCCATTATCAAAAGAAAAGGATGGGGGGAAAAAAAATATCGGAGATACTTAATCACGTAAAATTCCCCTTGCTTGCATTCTAACTCTCCATTCCTTCCTCTAATCTCCCTCCCTCCTCCTCCATCTCCTTCCACACCCTCTTCCTCTTACTTGCATTTGCACTGCCACCAGTGAAAGTGACTAACACTATCCACAACCGTCCAAAGGCCGTTGGAAACTGCCATCACCGCCACCAGCCATCACTCTCCCTCTCCTCTTTCTTTGAAACTTAAGGATATTGAGGGGAAGAGGGGAGAGAGAGAGCCATAACCATGCATATATCCACCAGGGAGACGAAAATAATGAGAGAAAAGGAAGAGAGAGCGAGAGATTTGAGTGTGTGACAAACGATTAGATGCATGAGGGTAGTTAACAGCAAAAGAGAGAGAGGATGGGTGAGGAATTTGAGGGGGAGGGGAACCGAGCCGTTTAGCAGTTATCTGGTTTTTTTTGGGGAAAAAAAAAAAATCTTGAGGGTAGTTAATAGCATAAGAGAGAGAGTGGAGGGGTGAGGAATCTGAGGGAGCAGGGGAACCGTGGAGCAGGTATCAATTTTTTTTGTTGGGAAAAAAATCTGGAGGTTAGTTGCCAGCAAAATAGAGGGAGCGGTAAGGAACTTGAGGGGGGAGGGAAACCATTGGTTCCTCATTAGTTATGAAGGGTTTTTTTTTTTTTTTTAAGGAAAAAAAATTTATTTGAAAATTAGATGATAACCATCAACAATACTTCAAATTTTGAATTTTAAAACTTTAACATTTAAGTGGCACATGTTTTTAGCGGAATTGCACGAAATTATAGAATTTATCATTTCCTCATCAATGAGCCCATTACACCTTTTTACATTTATAATATAAAGATTACAGTATATTAAGTAGAATATTAAAGGAAGTATTAAATTGCTGACTTAAAAGAGTTTTTTTGTCGATACTTTTTGTCTTTTAGTCATTCACAATATAGATGTACTTAAATGCTTGAAAACATGCACATCCGGAAAAAAAAAAAAAACATTTGTCTATCTGTCTTTGTTACTTGTACGACTTTCTAAAGAGTTCTTTCTCGTGTTTTTGTTACCTTCGTACTCTTTGTGATCCTTCTTATGATTTCTTTTACATAGTTGTTCCAAACCTTAAGAGACTAATTGCCCAAATCATCTGGCCTCTGCTTGTTTTGCTTGTTCTTGTTTGCCCTTCTTCCTGTTCTTTCAACTGGTAATACGTAGTTAGTTAATGAGTACAGTTGATAAAGATTAGTGGAAGTAGATCAAAATTGTCCTTGTTTCAGAATGATTTGCAGGGGTTGGTTAAGGTTGGAAGAGATTAAAAGAACTTGGTATAAGTTGAACGATACAACAACAATAACAACACCTTCCAATATAGGTCTCGTTTTCTCGGGGTCTAGAAAAATCTAGATGTAAGAAGCATTACGTCTACAGACATGACTCTTCGTAGATAGACCGATTTTAATAGACCCACATATAAAGTTTTAAGGAAATATTTTGGAAGTTAAAAGTCGTTTGGTAGATAAAGGTAAGAAACACAAGATATAATTACTTTAAATAACATTGATTATAATGAACAACAGAGTAGTGATAAGAGTTGTACGTACCTTAAACAGCAAGTAATAACGTAATACTAATATGGTCACGAGTCGTTTATAACTTAAACAATCGAAGGTGGGAGAGTAGTTCAGATAAAAACAAACATAAAATCTGTAAAAACTACCTAACTTATGTTTGGTTGTTAATAAACAGGTCTTAATTGGAATGGAAGGATATCATAAACATATGGATATAGATCTAGGTAAGGTACAAATTTATCACCAGATTAGTACCCATTTAAAATATATTTTGTCATACCACCTTTTGAATGCAATGTATTCTTTGAATTTGGGATTAAAATGTTATAAAAATTTTCATATAACTTGTAAAATCATTACTTTCACTCTATTTTTATAATGACACTTAAAAGACTCGATCACTAATTAACATTGTTCTATTGAAATATCACAGTTTTTAAGGTAAAATATTTTACTGAACTTGAATATGAATGGGTACTACTTTTAATTCTCTATATGTATGCAGATATAAAATCCAAAAACTGAGTATAAATACAAACATAGATATTATTATATTTAAAAATGCATATAAATAACCGCATAACTGAATTTGCTTCAAATTTACCCTAGGGTGGCAGTTGGTACTAGACTCGACTCAGACCCATCAGACCAAACCCAAATTAGAGGGCCTGGGTCCAATCAAATGAGATTTGACGGATCTTACAAGGGTCTGGGTCTGATGAATGTGGGTCGGATCTGAGTCTGGGTCTGAAAAATTCAGACTCAGACCCAACCCGAGATCCTTTAAGACCTATTAATTTTTTTAAAAAAAAAATAAGGTAAAGATAATTGACTAAAGTAACTCTAAAATAATAAACCATAAAGCCACTTTACTTTCTGTTGGTCATAAAAGATGAACTATTTTGTTATTATGTTTGTTTAAAATTTGATTGACATCTTTGTCATTATAGTTTGTATTAAAATATTATTTTTGGTGTATAAAACGTAAATAAGAACACTTAACTATGGCATATTTTGTTAGAATGTTTTTCTGTTAAACATCATGTCATTTAAATTCAATTATCTGTCTTTAGAATGTGGTAATTTATGTTGTGATGATAATTTTGAACATGAAAAATAGTTAGGACCCATTTAAGTAGGATCTATAAACCCACCAGACTCACAAAATTTAAGTTTGAGTCCCATCTTTCCAGATCCAACAAATTTAAATGAGTTTGGGTTTAGATTCAAAAAAATTGAATAGATCTGAATCTAGATGGACCCGACCCATCACAATTCCTAATTTGCCCTATAACCATCCCTAATCTCCAAGTTATTTTGGATTATTGGAACGTAATATCAAAGAATTCAAAGCCTTGTGGAGCGTCTGAGCTATCAGACTCAGATTCTTGTTTCTTGTATTTATATATTTATGTATTACTTTTGGCTGAGTCTTTGCATGCATGGTACTCTAAGCTATCAGATTCAGATTCCTGTTTCTAGCTTGCATCCGTTTATTGGTAGTCTCCGTAACATTTTTTACCGTATGAAATTTCATTATCGATTCATCCTTCATTCAAAACAAGCAAGCCGTATATGATCAAATGCAATAAACTTCCACAATTTCATATATGAGATCTAGGAAAGCTTGCACGAAGGAGAGAAGAAAAGGTCACACAGAACTTGCACGGTTGCACCAATGCGAGGACACAAAACCCCCCATCTAAAAAGCGAGCTAGGGAATCTCAGCTCTGACGAAAATGGGGAGAATTCATTGGAAATAGACATGAACCTGATATTAAATACTTCTAAATTAAATATAATCAGATGTTTAAATACTTTAATTTATTAATTGCTAGTCAAATATGTTCTAACCTATAATCTCGTGCTAAGTCAAAGATCAATGAAGTTGAGCAAAAGTTTTATGTAATTATTTTTAAAACATCCCTTATTACAATAAAAAGAAAAAAGGTTAAAAGACAACATATACCTCCCGATTATCACTAGCAAAAGGCAGAGCAAAATCATAAATTTACTCCACGTGAAATCATACTAAAGTTATTATGCTGACAAGGAAGTTTAGTTTAGCTTAATTTTAGTGTAAGAGAATTGGGAATTGAATCCGCATTGATTGTTGAAGAAAAACAAATTTAAATGCACGAAACAAGTTGTTGGCTTCTCTACGTGAACGCAAAGAACGACAGTGAGTCAGGGTTAGAGCCCCTAACCACTACTACAGTTAATTACAGTATGTTAAGTAGAATATTAAAGGAAGCATTAAATTCCCGACTTTCATGGTATGTCAAAATATGTGACAAGGTTTGATCCCCAAAAAAAAAAAATATGTGACAAGGAAAGATCAACATATGGCCATTTTTTTTCCCCAACTACTTAAAGACTTTTTTTTTGGGTACTTTTTGTCTTTTAGTCATTCACAATAAAGATGTACTCGAATACTTGAAAGAATGCAAATTCGTTACTTAAATGTTTTTGTTGCTTGTACAACTTTTTAAAGTGATATTTCCTGCGTTTTTGTTACGGTCGTACTCTTCGTGATGCTTCTCATGATTCTTTTAGATAGTTCTTCGAAATCTCTTGAGACTAAGGACATGTCCTTTTTATTGATCTTTTTTAATTTATTAACTTTAATCTACTTCAATTTATTTCAATTAACTTCAACTGACTTTAATAAAAAATATCTACTTTAACCAATTTTAACCAATTTCAATGCACTTTTTTCAAAATGTTATTCTCACTGTTTTAACCAACTTCAACAAATATACCAGCTGTAACTCACTTCAACCTACTTTAACCCACTTTAACCCAAAAAAATTAACTTTAACCTACTTCAACTAACTTCACCATTTTACTAATCTCAATTTACCAACGAAAAGAACAGACCTTAATTGGCCAAATCATCCGGCCTCTGCATCTTTTGCGTGTTTTTGTTTTCCGTCTTCCTGTTCTTTTCGCTTGTAATGTGTAGTTGGTTAATAAGTAAAGTTGGTAAATATTAGTGGAAGTAGGTAGAAATTGTTATTTTTTTAGAATAATTGGCAAGAGTTAGTTAAGGTTGGAAGAGATTGAAAGAAATGGCATAAGTTGAAGGATACAACAATAATAACAACAATAATTCTCAATGTGGGTCTCGTTTTCTCGGGATTTAGAAAAATCCAAATGTAAGAAGTCTTACTTCTACAGAAATTAGCACTCCTTGTAGATAGGCCGATTTCAATATACCCACATATAAAGTTTTAAGAAAATATTTTAGAAGTTAAAAGTCATTTGATAGATAGAGGTAACGTCACAACTAAAAAATCAGCTTATTCCGACGGATTTTCTGAGAAAATAATTTTCCATGTAATTAAAATGATTTTTTATATAAAATGATTTTCAACACATATTTTCAGTTATTTGATAAAAGGAAAAATGTAATCTTTGGATACTGAGTTTGATTTTTAAAAAAAGAACAAAAAAGTTAAAAATGATTTTTCTTAATCTTCGAATCATATGTCGAGAAAATCGACACATAATAGAGAAAGAGTGTGAGACTGTGTGATAGCCCAAGAAACATAAAATCAACTTACGCTCTAATCAAAGTGAAACTATTTTCCTTCATTTTAGGGAAAATGATTTTCCCCTAAAGACGAATTTTCTCTTTTTGTTTTACCAAACACCGTAAAATGAGAAAATTATTTTCCAGGAAAATGATTTTCACATCTACCAAACACACCCATAGTTTGAAGTTATAGATGAATGTTCATATTAACATAGCATATATCTATGTATGCATATTGTTACATATTCTTTATTTATGTGAGTAAATATATAGTATACAAACGGTACAAAAAGAGTGCATCAGTATTCGAAATCCTATAAATATTAGACATTTCATTCCATATCAAATGTCGTTCTTGCCTAACTACTTCCTTAAAAAGGCAAAGTCCCCTATTCACTTTTCGACCTTTTGCAATAAATTATTAGCTATGTATGTGAGGACTCGTGCAAAAATATTAATGATTAATGAAACTTCTTTGAATGTAGGAGTTGAATTCAAAAGCCAAGATGAGAAGAGTGGCAGTGATTGGTGGAGGAATAAGTGGGTTAGGAGCAGCATATGAGCTTTCAAAGGCAGGGGTGCATGTTGTGTCGTATGAGAAGGAAGATTGCTTGGGTGGCCGTGCAAAAACTGTTAATGTTGATGGCCTTGATCTTGACATTGGCTTCATGGTCTTCAATCGGGTACGTCAAAACTAAATATTATCTACTTTGATTTTTTATTAAACTAACATTATGTTAATCAGTACTACTTTATTATATATAGTCCTTCAATTTTAATTGAAAATCAAGTGTTTGACGATCAATATCTGATTTCCTATAATAAAGATCTAATATAGAAACCACTATAGTTGCATTGGTAATATTGTAGACATCCAAATCCTTATCTTTCCAAATCAGTTGAGCTTGATGAGGATGTTAAAATAACATGGATTCTTATATGGACAACTTATAGGGGATTTTTTTTTCCCCTTCAAGACCATTTTTCTTTTTTTTGTTATGGTGTTAAAAAAAACTAGTATCAGTGGAATTTCAATACAAATGTTTAATAGCAACTCTAAAAAAATTTATCAAATGTGTTAGTTGACGCTTCTATAATAGAACTTTTTTATTGTTAGTTTGATGCATATATCATTTTCATTATAGAAAACCACTCAATAATTTTGTGTTTAAAAAAAAGAAAGAAATTAAAAAAATTACTAAGAGTATCTCCAATGCACATTCCATATTTTGGAACTCCACTCTACCACATCAGCAAAAGTTCCACCTTCTTGGAACTTACATTTCTTCACTTTTTCAACGCGTAAAACTCCAACTTAGATCACCAAATAAAATATATGTTACAAAGCCTACCATTAAACATACTAGTTTGGAATCGCACACAATGCATGCAGTTTGATTAAATGGCTTGCTATTATTCTTCAAGCTAGTTTGGATTCACGTGCAATGCATGCACTACTATAAATGAGTTTGCAATTATAAAAGATAGGATACATTTATTTAATAATCTTGCATCAAAAAGTACTAAAAATGTAGTAAAATATCGGAACAAAATTGCAACCGAATTTTGACAGAAAGTTGATATGGTAGAAATTTTGACGGAAATTTTGACTGAAAAGCAAGGATTTTGACGACATGTCAGTTGTGCGGATCTCGATGCAATTTTTAACGGATTGTTTTGGTAGATAATTGACCCGTCAAAAATTTTGACAGAAAAGGAGGATTTTGATAGGTGCATCGCGACGGACTGTCAGTTCGTCAAAATATGTTCATCACAAATTCTCACCGGTTGTTAGACCATCAAAATTAGTCTGTCACCAATTTTGATGAGTCGGTTGAAAAGTCAATTTCGACGGGCTATTTTTTATGGCCGTAAATTCTGTCGCGAATCTCATCACAACGGTCATTTTCCGTCAAAATCGGACCAAATTTTACTCAAAATTTGACGCCTGTTTTTGTGGTTGTACAATCCCTTTGAGACACAGAAATAAGTTATGAAGTATAGACCTTTAAAAATTGAAAATCACATAAATATGTACATAGATAATATGAAAAGTTTATAAAATCTTAACGAATACTACTATGATCATGTTCGGGAAAATGAATTGTTTAGGTAATGAATAGCAGCTCAGGTAGTAAATAGTTGTTTAAGTAGCTGATAGCATTTCAAATTTAGCTGTTAGCGGATAGCTGTTTAGATGAGTTGTTGAAATAAATATGTTCGGTAAATTCAGTTGTTGGGTTAACTAATTAATTTAAATTAACATAAAAGAATATAGATTATTTCCAAATATAAAATTTCCAAAGGCTATTTTTTGGCCAAAAAATATGAAACGCTACTTCTGTATGCCAAAAGCTAATACTGTTAGCTTTTCAGAAACGCTGATTAAAATGTTAAACGCTACTTAAAATGCTGTCAAAACACTAGGTTACCAAACACTAAGATTTGACTGACTAGTGTATTGAGTTGGTTAAAACGCTAAACGATACTCTAAACGTTGTTGCCGAGCACGATCTATGTTATACTTACGTTGCCTCCCCCAAAAAAGTTTTATTTATATATGTGTCAAAGTTATGCAATATTGTATGACTATAAAAGGCGAAACGTAGATAGTATAAAGAGAGGAGAAGAAAAGAATAATGAGATATATCGGTGTATATGACAGAGAAATTGGAATGGGGAAAAAACTATGAAACAAATTACGGCATGCAACATCTACTCTAATGTACTCATGTCCATAAGGCACCATATGATTTCTTGTTGAATTGATTTTACTTGATCTTTTTTTTATAAGTTGTCATTTTCATCTGTGCCGATTGCTACAGCCACTGGTTTATAAGTAGTTAATGATAATTTGGATTAATCAACTTCTAATATTTAGTGTAAATCCAAGGAGTCTGCGCTATCATCGCCACCACACAGCATGCCCCAATCTCCTATCAAGTTGATTGAATAAAAATTCCCCCGTTTTCATATATATATATATATATATATATATATATATATATATATATATATGTGTATATTATATATATATATATTGTGTATATATATATTATATATATATATATATATATATATAATATAATATATACATATATGTGTGTGTGTGTGTGTGTGTGTGTGTTGTGTGTATGTGTGTGTGTGTGTGTACGCGCGCGGCGCGCGTGCGTATATATATGTGTATATATGTGTGTGTGTGTATACAACACCACCACCACTACCACTTTTCAGTGTGGGTTCCGCTTTTGTGAGGTCTGGGGAGATTCAAATGTAAGCAATTCTACCTCTACCGACATCCTTGCCTATAGAGAGACTGATTCCAAGAGATCCACAAAATGATATATATATATATATATATATATATATATATATATATATATATATATATATATATATATATATATATATATATGTATATATATATATATATATATAACATAATCTTTCTCTATATTTATTATCATCATCATTATTATTAATTTATCATTGTTGTTGTTATTATTGTTGTTGTTAATTCTTTTAAATCTAGCACATAATAATCACTGTAATTTAATTTAATTTAAAGTAGATTATTACAATGTTTATTATTCTGCATGCATGCATTACGAGTACACCATATTAAACTTTTTTACATAACTTAATTTAGAAGATGTACGTTAACGATAAATGCCCTTTAGAAGCAATTTAGAAGATTACGCCATATCTGCATGCATTACGAGTGATTCCAATTAATTCAGAAGATGTACTAACGATCAAAGCAAACTTTTTACATAATTTAGCATACTTAAAAGCGAAACATTACACTATATTGTATATAGGAAAAAATTGAAAATGAGAATGTATCAATGTGCATTATCATAAGAAAAAAGCCCTTTTAGACAACTAAAATATTTATGAAGACATATCTTTTAGGAAAAACAAAATGCTTATAGATGGACATAAGCTCAACCATTATCGATGAATGACAAATAGAGTTTATCATATGATGTATGTTTCAAAGAATGAATTATTTAATTTAAAAAATAAAAATCACATTATAATAGAAAATCATGTATATATGGAAGCATTTCAATCTCTTCTCTCTCTCTTTTTTGGTGGAGGGTTTAGATGTCATTTCAATACAAAGAAATATATATATTCGTATCTAAGAATGATTAAAATGAATAATATTACGATAAAGTAGATATCTATAATGAATGATGTATACAATAAATTATTAAAATAAGAACATATATTGGATTAAAGACCAAAACTAAAAATTAATATAAATATTAAAGAATAAGGAAATACATTATTTTGGTGTGGCCAGCATTAAGCACAATGAAATATGATGTGAATGCTCCCCAAAAGAAAAAAAGTGGATATGAATGATAGGTACAAAGCATTCAAGGCCATGAATGTTACACTGTAGTAATCAAAGGTGTTTTTTTTTTTTTTTAAATAACTAATGTGCTCATACCCATGCAGACACATGGGTATTCTCATAATTTTTTGATTATAATTAATAATTATTTTGAGATTTTAATTGCACATGAGAAGTTTTAGTTTTTACTATTATAAAAATTATATATAAGAATCGCAATAAAAAATCAGCAACCTCATGTAAAATTACAGAGGTTTTTTAAATTTAAAAATTCAATGACTTTTTAAATATAATTCAGTGACTTTAAGCTAACTAAAATATACAACATATTTTGTATTTACTCTTTAAAAATAAGTATAATATGTGTAGGTCATATTATATTAAACTTGCCTATGGAACATAAATGTTCACAAATGCTCGTAAAAGAATAGGATGATAATCACATAGACTGTAACACTTATGGTGGTAATATATAGGTATTCTTATCTTGCATATGTAGGATCCATAACTGACTACATTTCATATCTAATGCTTAATATTCCATATTTATATTTATATTTAAAGAAAAGGTAATACATCAAAAAGTCAAACCTATTTATTATTATTTAGTATTATTACTATCAATGTAATAATGCTGTGAGATGAATGAGTAATATTTTATCATAATATTTTATCATTTATTTTTTTTTAAACAATCAACAATAATAATATTAGAATTAAAATCTTTTAATATGTATATTTTTAAGAAATGGGAAAGGCAAAAACAATAATAATGGCAGTCAAAGATATTTAATTATTTTAGTAGGCTTGAATTTAGGTTATGAATTAATGCCGAAACTATGAGAGCTTGCCACTCGTCAAAAATTATAAAATTTGGGCTCATATACGAGTGTGTATATATACGGAGAGAGATGGGTGGTTACTTAGCAAAATTTGTGGAGAGCATCTTTTTTTTTTTAACATTTTCTAATTTATTTTGACTAGACTACCCACACTAATAGGTGGTCTAAAAAGGGTAAATTGGACAAAAATTACACTCTACACGTCCCTCTTCCCTCGTAGATAGATAGATTTAATTATTTTTATTTTTTTTGTATTTGTATTTTACTTTTATAAGTTGTAAAAAATAATTTATATGTTTTCTGGAAGAGTAAATAATCGTTCGATGATAGCAGAATTAACTTTGAAATATAACACAATATATTAGTTGTCATTAACAATAGTAGCCCAACTATAGCAAATTATTTCTAATATGAGCCACATTTTCACCCAAAAAAATTTCCTGCCCAAAAATATTAAAACCTAACCCAAAACAGGAGCCCAATCCAACGGTTATAATCCCAGTAGCCCAACCCAATGACCACAAGCCGAGCATTCAATTTTTATTTTTTTATGAGCAAAATGACACGCATACTTTTATGAGATGCATCAAAACGACGCGCTTTATGTGAAAAAAAGAGACACAAAAAAAACGGAACGTGTGCTGGATTGTAGGTGCAGTCCAACATGTGTTCTTTAATAGCAAGAATAATAGTTGGAGCGCTGACGATTAGAACGCATGGTACACTCATGGAACATGCGCCTTATGTTGCAGTTGCTCTAAAAGATAAACCAATTAGTTGCAGCTACTAACCATACACATTAGCCTAATTGAGCCAGAGGTTATCATCTTCCACCTTTATAGATATTAAGTTTCAAACTAACTTCTATTCTTCTAGAGGCTGTTTGCTGGTGGCCTAGGCTTAGATTAAGTAGAGTTGAATCTCGCCTTTTTCTTAACTCTAACTCTATTAGTGAACTAAAATATAAAGTTAGTGGAAGCTAATTTTTACAATGATAATATACAATATAGGACCCGCTTCTACAGAGTATAAGGAGATCTAAATGCAGACAATATTACCTTTATAAATATTTTTGCCTATAGAGAGACTCTTTTTTACCTCTTTCAAAAAATAAATATACATAAATACATAAATAGACAATCCTTTATTTTAAATTCTTCTAGAAAATTACAGAATGTTATCTTAGGTTTTAATCTACATATTTTTAAAATGTTCATTCTTTAAACTATTTATAAAGTACATCAACTTTTAACGAAACTATTTTATGAGTCAAAAAAACATATTTACCCTTATTGAAATAAAAATAATTTAAAAAAATCATATCTCACTCAAAAATATGATAAATATTGATAATTTAGTGAAAATCAAAGTCATATTAAGATATAAAATTCAATAAAATTTTACAATTTCTTTTGTAAAATCTTTTAGGATATGAAAATTAATAGTAATTAAATTAGAATAAGCTACATTAAGGACCCATGTGATATATACATATACATATACATATATATATATATATATATATATATATATATATATATATATATATTATTATTATATTTTAAATTGTGAGTTTTTTTTGGTTCTTTAATAGAGTAATTGTATAATCCACATTGTAATGAATAATTAATATTTGATAAAATATAAACTATAAGTATAACATCATACTTTTTAGCCATAATATTAATTTATTATTTATTAATGGCTATAATTATTATTGAAATATCAATTAGTGTCATGAAATTAGGGTTGTCTATAAGTTTGCCCAAGCCATAAAATAGCCATATTGAACAAAAATGTAAACAAATCAGATCAAAGTTATCATTATTAACCCTATTCATCAAAAAGTAAACTTAAAAGATAGGAGGGAATGACAATAAACAATGCAAAAAACTACACAACAAATCGAAGGCAGACACTTTTAAGATTTTAAGAGAATTAACACAAAAAGAGGAGGACATACCACTGAACTAAGAAACTAATAGAAATTTGTGACTAGTAATGGTAACGTTGAAATTTAGAACAATAATGACTTTAGAATTTTGACCACAAGTTTATACATTCAAAAATGAAAGATAGAAAATGCTTAATTTTTAACAAATAATTATCATATGTGAGGAAGATAGGGTAAAAAGTCACTTTGATCTCACAGGTGATGAGCAAGACATAGAAAAATCTCGAAGATAACATAAATGATTTCAAATATACCACGATAAGAATATGTGCTGAAGAAAAAAAATCAAATAATCTTACCAACTTGAATTTGTTAATACTAGATTAGACTCCTATAGACTCTCATGGTGTAAAAAATTGAAAAGAATTTGATATCTTTTGGTGGTAAACTATTTGTGATATTATCTTATACATATAGCGTCTATAACTGTAATTGTGTTGTATCTAACATGTAAAATATTCCATATTTGCATTTATATTATATATATTCCCAAGAGGAAGGTAGAAATAATAATAATAGTAATAGTAACAGTAATAGTAGTAGAAATCATACCAATGCTTGGCAAACAATAACAAAACTTTATTATCTCATTGCCAAAATTTGTCTTTTAATAATAAATCATACAAATGCTTGACAAATAATAACTAACTTCCATTGTCTCGTTGCCAAATTTTGTCTTCCATTTTATAACTGATGTATATTATATTCTATTTAGAATCTTTATTCTTTAGTAGATCATTATCTTTAGTAGCTCATTAATATCTTATACTTATTATAATATAATGCGATAATTATGTTAATATTCAAAATCTTTAATTATTTATATTTTTCAATTTAGAATTTTTAGTATATCATCAGTATCTATACATATATTTTTTATAATACAATGCAATAATTTGGTTAAAATTAAGATTTTTTTTTCATTATTTATTTTTTTGGTAATATTGGTATTATCAGAATTTTAGTTATTTCAAATCTCTTTTAGTAATGGGGATATCACAATTCGCCCCTTAGGGTGCGGCCCTTCCCCGAACCCTGCGTGAACGCGGGATGCTTGTGCACCGGGCTGCCCTTTTAGTAATGGGGATATGAAAATTCAAAAAAAAAAGACAAATGAAGTAATAATGATACGTGAGAAGCGGAGAACAGAACTCGTCTTGTTTCAATATGTTTACAGATAAATTGTAGCAGAAAAAATTCAAAGAGATTCGAAACATTCATATAAAATGTCAAAATATTGTGTAAAATATGAAATATTCTTATAAAATGATTTAAAAAATTCAGAAAAATTTTAAAAATTTAAAACTATTGCATGAAATAGTCACATAAAAATGACTATTTCATTTTGAACGACGACGATCATCTTTTATACTGACGCAAGAACTTACAAAATTAATTGGCCAAAAATTAAGATTATGTGATAAAAATTATTTAATTTTAAAAGAGGACGAATTCTTTTTCTTTTTGCCCCCGGTTTTTCCAAAGACCACTGGCAGAGTAGCAGAGCTGAAGTAGCTCTGTCGTAGCTCCAAAGGAAAGAGTCTCATCACAAGAGACGATGGAGAGAGAAACAGAATGGGGTTTGATTCGGGGAATTCGTGCTTCGCGCATTTCAATTTGTTCCCCAGTTTCTGGGGGATAAATTGGAAATTTATGAGCATGGATATCAAGTTCTATGTCAGAATGCAATTCAACTTATCAATCAAAGGTAGTCCTTCTTGCAAAATTGTGGTGGAATACCGGAGATTGACGACATTTTTGAATTCGCGCTTGAAATGATATTCCTGTTAGATGTTGAGGTGCATGTCATCAAAATTTTGTGCATTTTATCAACATTTTGAGGGGGTAATCACAAAGTTATGGGTAATCTGGGGTGGTTGAAATGATATTCCTGGTTGAGGATTTTGTTTTCGGGGATTTGGGAAGTTTGAAAAATCAATGCTCAGTGTATGAATGGGTTGAGAAGGAGAATAATGCTTCATGGTTCAAAAGCCTTTACAAAGAGCTTTTTTTTTCTTTTTTAAATTTTAATGTTAACTCTTTGCAAAGAGATGTTTCCCCAGAGAATGAAATTTCTTATCCTTAAAAATTTTTGCATGTTCAGATAGACTGAGATCCCTGTGTACATTTACTCTTAACATTAGAGAGAATGAAATTTTTGCATGTTTCCCCAGAGAATGGTTGAAAGTCCAAGGCTCTAACATTACAGAGATCTTCATTTAAATAGACTGAAGTGACATTTACATCGGTGCACTATGAAGGCCAGCTAATAAAGGATGGGTAGAGATAGTGAATTAAGTTGCCCACGATGCCATGAAAGAATGTTGAGCGTAGTAATAATGTTCAGGTAGGATTTTGTAATTAACGTGAATCCCTGTGTACATCTTGACCTGCTCCGATCACACCATAGGAGGTATCCGCACCCCTTTTTTTTGTTGCCCGGGGGGGGGGGGCAATATTGTAAGAATTTCATTTATGGCTTTTGAGCGAGCTAATATCCAAGCAGTTGTAGAACTGTCACCCTTTTTTGCTGGCTGATAAAGATAATTACAATGGTTATTGTAATTACAAGCAGCATTTGATGTTGAAAACTGGGTTTGTGCTTCTAACTATGGAATTGTGTTCATGGGCAGGTTACATTTCCGCATATGACAGAGCTCTTTGATAGCCTTGGCATTGATACAGAGGCCTCTGATGTGTCATTTCCAGTGAGTTTAGACAGAGGCCTGGGATATGAGTGGGGAAGCCGAAATGGCTTAAGAAGTTTGTTTGCGCAGAAGAGTAATTTGCTGAAGCCTAACTTCTGGAAAATGCTCAGAGAACTTAAGAAATTCAAAAATGATGCAATCATGTAAAGTGCATTCTTTTTCGCTCCCTATATAAGTGGTAATACGAGTCTTAATTTATTTGCACTGTTTTTCAAATCAAGTGTGCTTGCCATTCAACTAGTTGCGGTATAGGAAGGCTGAGACGAAAGGATTGATAGAAAAATTGGGTTGAATGTGGTACAGGATAAACCAAGTAAATTGTGAAAAGGAATACTGTCCTTAAGACTTATTTGTTGTACCACAAATAATCTTAGGGATAATCTATTTGGTAAAAACAAGTGTGTATTTCAAGGTTCTCTCAAAGGTTAATCGATGAGGGTACTGCAGTCACTAACATTGATTTTTTTTTTTGTGGCCCGTGATTGTGATTTCACTCCTTATATAGAGGAGTGATCATGCCTGAAGAAGCACCAACTATGGATAGGGCGGTTAAATTTTGAAGAGGTACCATACTTATCAACCTTTTCACGGAAAGGATTGGATAAGGTGGGTAAACCTGAAACGGCACCAGGCTTATCCACCTTTTTACCGAAAGGATTGGATAAGGTGGGTAAACCTGAAAGGGCACTATGCTTATCCACCTTTTCAGATAAACACTAAAAAAATCTGCCATTTTTGTTTTATTCTTAGAAAATTCCAACAATTCCCCGCCTTTTCCAAGATATAGAACAAACCCCCGTCATTCCAACAAACACACAATTATAACCGAGAACACAAGGAGATTTATGCATAAGAGAAGTATCTCACGATTTGAACTTCCATTTAGTGAAATATGATTTCAATTAATCTGAATATAAATAGTAGACAAGTCTTTAAACTATTCATCCTCTTTGATTAATTGGATATATTTCACACACAAATCTCATTACACACTTAAAATTTGACACTATTATCCGGCCATGTGTCCATATCCATCATGAGTGCATCAAGCCAAGCCCTGTTGCTCTTTGAAGCGGCCACACTTCACACTCACTTAGGTAGACCTTAGAAATATGCTTCTGTAACACAAGCCATTCAATCAAGATCTATTAAGAGTATAAAACTCAACCTCTTATAACATTACAGTATTCAAGCACTCTTACCATGGGATAAAATATATTAGTGCATCCAATCACTATGCAAAGTTGTCACTCATTGAACTTAGAACGTGATGTCATACCACGAATTAAGTTGAGGCTTCCTTGCTCGTAATTGTAGATATGGGTTTAAGTCCCATCTCCCTTGATG
This sequence comes from Carnegiea gigantea, assembly GCA_029747015.1. Taxonomy (NCBI): domain Eukaryota; kingdom Viridiplantae; phylum Streptophyta; class Magnoliopsida; order Caryophyllales; family Cactaceae; genus Carnegiea; species Carnegiea gigantea. Next base: position 86,059 of record JAKOGI010001856.1, on the reverse strand, counting down.
TTCTCAACACCAAGTCTCTTGCTAGACCCTTAGTTAAAGGATCCGCAAGATTCTCATTTGTTTGCATATAATTAACTGTGATCACTCCATCTTTGATCAACTGATAGACATAGGTATGTTTAAGTCCAATGTGCCTTGATTTTTCATTATAGACATGACTATAAACCTTGGATAGTGTGTTCTTGCTATCATAAAGTGTGGAGAGTGGCGACATTGGTTTTGGCCATGAAGGCACTTCCAATAGCAAATTCCGCAGCTACTCTGCGTCCTTGCTGGCTGCAGCCAAAGCTACAAACTTAGCAACCATGGTGGAGTCGGTTATGCAGGTTTGTTTCTTGGATGCCCAAGATACTGTCCCTCCACCAAGCAAGTATATATAACCTGATGTAGAGGCATAGTCCTTTTTATCAGTTATCCAACTTGCATCTGAGTATCTTTCTAAGACTGAAGGATAACCTGAATAACACAGAACATAATCTTGAGTTTTCTTTAAATATTTCAAAACTCGACGTATTGCATGCAAATGAAACTTATTAGGGTTACTAGTATATCGACTTAACTTCCCAACGACAAATGCAATATCTGGCCTTGTGCTTGTCATGGCATACATCAAGCACCCTATGACCTTTGAATACTCAAGTTGTGCGATAGGTCTCCCACTGTTTCGAGTCAACTTATAGGTTGGATCGAAAGGAGTGGCCACTGGGGAGTAATCTTTGTAATTGAACCTCCCAAGCACTTTCTCAATATAATGAGATTGGGACAAGTGGATTCCATCATTATTTCTAATGATCTTAATACCAAGTATAACATCGGCCTCTCCCATGTCTTTCATGGAGAACTTGGAAGATAGAAAATACTTGGTTTTCTCTATTTCCTCTAAGTCAGTGCCAAAAATTAGCATATCATCAACATATAAGCATATAATTACACCTTTTCCATGTTCAAATTTAGAATATACACATTTGTTAGATTCATTGATACTAAACCTATAAGATACCACTACTTCATCAAACTTTTGATGCCATTGTTTAGGTGCTTGTTTTAGGCCATACACTGATCTTATGAGTTTGCATACTCTGTTTTCTTGTCTTGGAACAACAAAACCTTCTGGTTGTTTCATGTACACCTCTTCCTCTAATTCACCATTTAAGAATGCTGTTTTCACATCCATTTGGTGAATTACTAGCCTTTGAATTGCAGCGAGAGTAATAAGAACTCTTATGGTTGCAATCCTAGCCACCGGTGCATATGTGTCAAAGTAGTCAATACCATGTTTTTGGCTAAAATCCCTTATGACCAATCGGGTTTTGAACCTTTCTATAGTACCATCTACTTTCCTTTTTCTTTTAAAGATCCACCTTGATGCGATAGGCTTACATCCCGGGGGTAAATCAACTAAGACCCATGTGTTATGTTCCATGATTGAGTCCGTTTTATCTTGAACTGCTTCTTTCCAAAAGGAAGCATCTTGAGATTTCATAACCTCTTTAAATGAGTTAGGATCCGAATCAATGCTATAAACATAGGATATTTCATTTTCAATGGAATCCCTTGTTCCCTCTATCAAATAGACAAAGAAATCAGAACCAAAGGATTTCTTCTTTCTAATCCGTTTACTTCTCCTTACTTCCACTATGTCTCATTGTTCTTGATCATTACTTGGAGTCATAATGATTAGAATAAAATTATTTGGTTTAGGAATTGAACAGAATCTAGTTTCATAAAAAATGGAATCAGTTGATTCTATCACGGTGTTAACCGTAATAGAAGCATTTGGTTCTATAACCAAAAACCTATAGGCTTTGCTATGTTCAGCATAGCCTATAAAGATGCACTCAATTCCTCTTTCCCCCAATTTTCTTTTCTTGGGTTCTGGGACTCTTACAATAGCCCTACACCCCCAAACTCTGAAATAACTCAGGTTTGGCTTTTTCTTATTCCATAATTCATAAGAAGTAGTTGAATTCCTTTTATTAGGAACCCTATTTAGGATGTAGCATGCTGTGAGCATCGCTTCACCCCAAAAGCCTTCAATTAAACCGGATTTAGAAAGCATAGCATTGATCATTTCAGTTAGTGTTCTATTTTTCCTTTCTGCCACACCATTTTGTTGTGGTGTATAAGGTGCTGTGACTTCATGGATTATACCAGTTGATTGGAAATAACTTGGATCATAGTATTCACCATCCTTATCCGATCTTAGTCTTTTAATAAAAGTTTCACAATGCAACTCAGATTCATTTTTAAATATCCTAAACATGTCTAGTGCTTCACTTTTAGCATGTAAAAGATATACTTGACAATATCTTGTAAAATCATCAATGAAAGTGACATAGTATTTCTTTCTCCCAGAAGAGGAAGTGCTATGAAAATCACCTAAATCACTATGAATCAATTCAAGTAATTTAGTGATTCTTTGAACAGTTGGAAAAGAACTTCTAGTGATATTTGTTAACATGCATGTCTTACATTTCTCTATGTTTCCATCTAAATTAGGAATTAACTCAAGTCTTGACATCTCTTTTAATCTTTTATAATTAACATGTCCAAGACGATTATGCCATAGAGAAGATAAAGAATATACAAGCATGTAAGCAGAATCATTCATCTTATTACCACTAGAAGGAGTAATTACATTTAACTTAAACATGTCACCACTAGCATAACCCTTCCCCACAAAGACACTCCCTTTAGACAGGATAAACTTATCGGCCTCATACACTTGTTTGAAGCCACACTTATTAAGAAGAAAACCAGAAACAAGATTCTTTCTAACTTCCGGCACAAAATATACATCATTTAAAGTAAGAATTTTTCCGAAAGTGAAGACTAACTCTACTTGGCCTATTCCTTTAACATCAACAGTAGAAGTATTGCCCATGTAGAGTACTTTTTCATCTTCAACCGATACAAGAGTCTTGAAGAAAGAACGATCCTTACACACATGCTTGGAAGCACCCGAATCAACCCACCAATCATTGTCACTTTGAACAATGTTGATTTGATCATTGATCATGGCTACAAAGTTGTCATTTGCCTTTGCCTTTTGGTTGTTTAAGCCATGTTTGCGCTTTCAAATGGTACAATCTCTTTTCTTGTGGCCCGGTTTGTTGTATTCCCAACAAACCACTTTAGCCTTCTTGTTGCTCTTGTTGTTGTTGTCCTTATTAGGCCTCTTCTTGTTTCCCTTTGGCACTTGACTCGACTCACTATCTTCGACAATATGAATCTTGGAGACATGCTCCGTTGACTCATCATGCACACGTAACTCTTCTTCTATTCGAAGATGGTTAGCCAATTCTTCAAATGACATTTCTTCTTTCTTATATTTTAAAGTTCTTTTAGTGCCTTTCCAAGAGGGGGGAAGTTTGTCCACTCTAGAGGAAACTATAATAGTCTCATCCATGTGCATTTTATGTTGCTTGAAGTGACTTAGGATTCGTTGAATTTCATGCAATTGATCGAGAACAGAACGTCCTTCGACCATCTTATAGTTATTAAATTGGCTTACAAGGAAATTCTTACTAGAGTCATCTTCTGTCATGTATTTGTTCTCTAGCGCCTCCCATAATTCCTTTGCCGATTTCATGCCTTGATAGACATCGAACAAGGCGTCCGACATGCTATTCAAGATATGGCCTCAACAAATGTAGTCATCGTTCTCGAACTTGGATCTTCGGCAGGCTTGCTCCAAAGTCTCATTTTCCATCTCTATTGGGTATGGAGTGTTGAGCACATACACGACCTTCAAAGTTATAAGAAGGAAATGCATCTTCTTTTGCCGGCGTCGGAAGCCCACACCCTCGAATTTGTCCAACTTCTGAAAGTTGGATGTCATTTCACGAATTGACGCCATCTCAAATAAGTCTTAAGATTGATAGAAAAATTGGGTTGAATATGGTATAGGATAAACCAAGTAAATCGTGAAAAGGAACATTTTCCTTAAAACTTATTTGTTGTACTACAAATAATCTTAGGGATAATCTACTTGGTAAAAACAAGTGTATGTTTCAAGGTTCTGTCAAAGGTTAATCGATGAGGGTGCTGCAGTCACTCACATTATTATTTTTTTTTTTAAGCCCGTGATTGTTATTTCACTCCTCCTTATATAGAGGAGTAACCATGCCTGAAGAGGCACCAAACATGGATAGGGCGGTTAAATCTTGAAGAGGTACCATACTTATCAATCTTTTCACGGAAAGGATTGGATAAGGTGGGTAAACCTGAAAGGGCACCATGCTTATCCACCTTTTTACCGAATGGATTAGATAAGGTGGGTAAACCTGAAAGGGCACCATGCTTATCTACCTTTGTGGATAAGCACTATAAAAATCTGCCATTTTTATTTTATTCTTGGAAAATTCCAACAAGGATGAGGTTCCATTAATTTATGCTATCTGTTTCCATACCTCAAGAACGAGAAGGGTCTCGCACTTAATTAGATAGCTATTGGCTACGTTTTCTTTTGATGGGAAGCTTATTTATCTTACTCTGATGTCAAAATGCTTAATTTTAGCAATACGTGAGTAGACATTGTATTGTTTCTCACACTCTAAACATTAGCGTTCTCTTTGACATCCCTTACTTCCATCTTCTTGAAGGTACCTCGAAGAGCATGAGAATAACCAAGACTTGGATTGTACTGAAAGTCTAGGTCATTTTATCAAGTCACATGGTTACTCTGAGTTTTTTCAAAAGGTTTATCTGGTGAGACTAACAAACTTTTTGCCATTTCTCAAGCTTCTCAGTCTAATAATGCATTTTTGTCTTGTTTCAAGCAAGCTAATACTAAAGTTTTGTAGGTTCCTGTGTGTGCTTCCATCTGGTCTTGTTCCTCAGACAGAGTGATGGACTTCTCTGCCTTTTCTGTCCTTTCCTTTTGTCGCAGCTATCACTTGCTGCAGGTGCATTGCCATAAAGCATTTCAGTTGTTGATTGTCTACTGATGCGTTCCCTAATCAAGTAATTGTATATATGCATTCACAGCTGTCTGGTCATCCACAATGGCTTAATGTGAGAAAACGATCGCATCATTATGTGAAGAAGGTATCCATTGCTGTTTCAGCTCTTAATGCATATCATTATGTTGAAGCAAAATCATTGCCATTGTTATTTCTGTTACAATATTTTCATTATCTTTTACAGCTAAGAGAGGAACTTGAGGTTAGAGGAAGTCAAATAAGAACCGGTTGTGAAGTCTATTCTGTTTCGACAAGTGATAATGGTCAGCAGTCATTCAATTTGAGACTGACCTTAATTGTTATGTTTTGTCTTTACAACTCATCTTTCATTGGGTTCTCTGCTAGTTCTTACAGAACTATAATTGCCTTTCAGGTTGCAGATTATTTTATGGTTATGATTCACAAGATATATATGATGGATGCATTATGGCTGTTCCTGCACCAGACGTCATAAAAATATTGGGAAAGGAAGCTATGCATGATGAAATGAGAATACTCGGTGCTTTCCAGTACATCTACAGGCATGGCTTCTGTTTTCTGATAATCTATTGGTTGTCTTCTGCATCCTGTCGAAGTCGCTCGACTAGTTTGGCTCAACTCGGGATCATTCATCATCTATATTTGTTATTTCGATATCTTCCATTTGAACCCTTGCTTGCAAATTTTATTTTGTTTAATCCTACGTGCATGGGCACTGACCAAATTGAGGTCAGAAATCCTAGTTATCATTTATTTTTGTGGTTAACTATGATGCATTATGAGTAGGCCATCTATTGCGTTCAATTTCTCAGTATGGTCATAGAAGTTGCCATGTTTTGAAAAGTTAGTGTGTCTTTTACAAGTTAGTAATCAATCCAAGGAAAAGTTGGTCTTCCTTGCATAGATTGTAAGGTGTTGGAGTGGAAAATTGATCTGCATTTTTAACCTCCCTCTTGCAGTGATATATTCCTGCATCATGACGAAAGTTTCATGCCCTCAAACCCAGCAGCATGGAGTGCCTGGAATTTTCTGGAGAGTACAGGTGGTGAAGCATTTTTGACATACTGGCTAAATGTACTACAGGTTTGTCTTGTTCTCTCTCCATAGCAGATGATATTCTATCAGTGAACGACTATTTTGGGGATCTGCAGTGGGCTTGGCTCATGTAACAATGATTTGGAGTTTTATAGAACAGGATACTGTTCAGATTCTTCGATTGGCACTGGAGATATGATAGTTACTTGTCATACAACATAACAACATGCTATACTGCTATCTATGGTATATGAGTAATATTATTGAAAAAATAACTAGTACCCCCCCCACCAAAAAAAAGGGAAAAAAAATTGTATGCAAAATCAAGCTCAGGGAGTATTCTATTCCTTCCCTGGGGTTGTTTACAACAATGATAACTCCCCTTTATGGATCCCAATGAAGCCAGTTCTGCACAGGTTTGTGTACCCAGCCTTATCTTTGTCAGATAGAAGATTGTCCTCAAAAGGGCCATAAAAGCTATTTCGAAAGGAAGTTTTAAAGGTACTTGAAGGCAGAGTGAAGACAAGTTGGATGTGTCTATAAGTGAGAGATTAAAATGCAACCACCACCAACCACTCAGACCTCACTGCCTGAGGCTCTCGGGCATGTGGAAATACGAATGTGGAGTGTCATATCCCTCACAAACGAAATGGTGGTTTCCAAGATACCGACAAATTAAATGTTAAGGGAATCATCACCACCGCCAGTCTACTGCTAAATGGCTAAACTCCGCCCTGACGAGATCCTGAAAAGTTTTCTCTGAGGTGGCATGTCATGGCCAAACTCTCTTTAACTTTCTAGCTGAGGGTAGATCTAGGAGAGTGCCCTTATGTCGGCAGATGAAATGATATCAATCTGGTCTTAGCAAGGGGAAAAACAATTATTGTGTTTGAAACGTTTAGATCTTCATCAGCTTCCTGCGTATGTTTTCTGCGGGCAAGCTTATCTTCATTAAAATATGTGCCAAAGTTCTAAGGTGTGCATACTTCTGGATTGGACTTTCATGGGTTTTTCTTGGTTTTCTCCACTTATTTTGTGGTTATTGACCCTGCAGAATATCAGCGAGACAAGTGTGCCCTTTCTTGCAACTGTTAATCCACCTTATCTACCAAAAAATGTTTTGCTCAAATGGTCAACTGGGCATCTCATACCCTCAGTTGCAGCAGCAAAAGCTTCTCGTGAATTTAATATTCTTCAAGGCAAGAGAGGAATTTGCTTCTTTGAAGCATATCATGGTAAGCTTAAACAAGAACATTCGGAATCTTCCACATAGATTGTATGCACCCATCTTGATCCATCAAGGATGATGTGTATGCAGAGGGACAATAAAAGAATACCTAATATTTGTTTTAGCTTCAAATGCGGTATGAATATCGGAAGTTTGAGACTCGTTAATTTGTTGTAGCAGCATGCTAGGAAGATGTTTTATATTGATTTATCTGGAGGTTTAGTAGAGAGTGAGGGATTGCAACTACTTTCATTCTTGGCACAGAAGGGGCTTATGCCTTTGCTTCTATATTACTAGAAGTATCTGTTGCTAGTTTCTGTAGTTTCCCTGAAGTCGGATTTGCTTATTATTTGATTTTGTTCCATCCAGGCAATGGCTCCTATGAGGGCGGATTAAAGGTAATTCCTATGCTAAATTCTTTAGTCACTTAAATACTAGCGACCCAATGTCACAAATTGCTATTCTGAAAACATTTGGCTGTATGAAATAATAACTATTTTTCAGGCCGGAATGATGACTGCACATGCCATGCTTGGAAGGAGGTTTACTTTTCTCAGAAACCCAAAACAGATGGTGCCTTCGTGGACAGAAGCAGCACTTCGCCATTATGTAATCAGATTTTTCAAGCACTTTATATCTGCTGGCTGTTTGACGTAAGCTCAATTTCTTTAAAATGTCATATTCTCACTTTTGTGGCCTTTCTATTTGTCCACATTGATAGGATCGTCCGTCATTCAGAAAGGCACAGTTAAGTTGCTCTGTACCACTAAATGTCCTCCAAATTTGTCTGTATTACAACGTAGATGACTGATTGAATAACAACAACAACTCCCAGTGTGGGTCCCGCTTTCGCGGGGTCTGGGGAGATCTAGATATAGGCAACCTTACCTCGACCGGCAATCCTGCCCGTAGACCGATTGAATAACTAAATTTATCCAAAAAACATCTGTATTGCAAAGTGTTGTCATTCTTCTAATTTAATTAGTTGTTCATTGTGGTTATCCTGGTTGATTTGCTTGCATGCGACAGTTTGCTGGAGGAGGGAGGGACAGCTCTGACCTTCAAAGGCTCTGATAAAAGATGTACATGGAAAAGTGCATTGAGGGTGCACAACTCCAGCTTTTACTGGAAGGTATGTGCCCTTGATTTGACACTTCTCATGTTCTTATACATTGGCCATATTCGGAGCTAGTATGGCTCATGTGTTCTCTTACAGGTTGCTACAGAAGGTGATTTGGGCCTTGCAGATGCATTTATCAATGGAGACATTTCATTTGTTGACAAGAATGAAGGTCTTCTAAACTTTTTCATGGTAAATGAAAACTTTCTTTATGACTTACCAATATAGTTTTGCTTGTTTGGATCTTTTGGGGGATGGTTGGATGACTGGGAAGTAGCAGATCCCATGATAAATGACAAACTGATCTCAAGTGCACTGAGCTGGCCTTACGCCTGTTCTTCCTGCAAAACCTGGGTGTTGCCACCTGGTTTTCTCAGGAAAGGCCCTTCCAATGGTCAAGTGAAGGTAGAGGATCGTAATTTTTACAGTAATAAGGAAGAAATACCTGAAAATAAGGTAATGATAGTGATGATACCTCATGGATTATTTCGTAGGCTACCATTGAACTTGGGGGAAAAATCAACACTTCCGTGAAGGAGTAAGCTGCGTGAGAGACACATGAGGGAAGGATTAGTCCAACATGAGACTGTATCCAACATTTCCAATGTAGATGTTTGTTCTGTTTTCTTTTTTCTTTCTTCTTCTCTCAGTTATTTATTAAATGATTATGCAGGTCATTCTAGCCAACTTATATTTATATCCTCCTGCTTCAGAGTTTGAAAACCGGAGGTATATTCTGTCCAGGTCTCTGGTTTTCATGAGATGTCTTTAAGCAGTCACGTTCTTTACATTCATTTAATGTTTGCACTCTCAGCCATGGATACAAAGGTGGATGGAGACCGATTATCTCTACAGCTGCCATAGCCTCTGCAAAATATCTCTACCAACATGTTTCCAGGAGAAACACAATTGCCCAGCTCGTCAAAATGTTGCTCGACATTATGATCTGGTATGAGTCATTTAGTTATTTGCAGTTGACTTACATTCCTTTCATATTTATATTTATTCAAACTTTCTTAGATACTGGAAGTAGCCTTATGATTTTCTTATCCAAGTTCCTCTATGGGTCATGAGTTTACTAATCTTTGGTATGTATTACCCATTCATCATGAATTGCTGCTCCTCAGAAACCCATATAGATATGCTATTTTCCCCAGGAAAGGCAACTCGACAGTCACTGATGCCTGAAGCTAATATTTGGTATGATGGACAAGCTATGTCTAATGGGAAAATAGGGGCCGGGGGGGGGGGGGGCGAATTTCTTTCTTATAGTCTCCTTATGTCAGCATACGTCATTCAGTCTGTTACGATCAATTCATTGCATTAAAAATGCTTATTGATTGGACATTTTCAGACTATGGGTCAAATTGTCTTTGAGGCTTGTTATCCTCTTGGTTGAATAATTCACATGAGAAGTGACATGTAGTTGCTTGTTTCATATGATGTGAAACAAGCAAAATATGGTTATAGCTATACTGCTTTTGACTTTTTCTTTCGTCTTTCTTTAAATTAACAACAGAGTAATGAAATGTTCTCTCTCTTGCTCGATGAGACAATGACATACTCTTGTGCTATCTTCAAGGTTAGAATTGCAGCCTTTCAACTTAGCAATGTACTTCCCAAGCTTTAAAAGATAGTTTCTCTTGTTAATTATTTCTCGTTTTTTTTTTCTTTTGTTGCTAAAATAAGTTTTCCTGTAACTTTGTCGATATGTGCTAGTCTGAAAATGAAGACTTGAAAGTTGCACAGCTTAGAAAACTCCATCTTCTAATAGACAAGGTGAGTATTCAGTGGATGTCATATTCATAGATTTTTACTGATATGGAAAGAGGGTTTACTTTTTTGTATGAAATTACCACAGGCTAAGGTAGAGGAACATCATGAGTTGCTGGAAATTGGTTGCGGCTGGGGTAGCCTTGCTATTGAGGTTGTGAAGAAAACAGGATGCAGATATACTGGCATAACTCTTGCTGAGGAGCAGTAGAAATACGCAGAACAAAGGGTAAAGGAGGCTGGCTTGCAGGTACCCCTCTCTTTTACTATCTTAGTGAGAATTGTTGGGTAAAAACAGGAGAAAAACTAAGGCGGTGTTTGGCAAACAGTTTTTGGAAGAACATTTTGGCCAACAAGAGCTTTTTTTGACCAAAATTAGCTGTTTGACCAAGTAAAAAAGCTAATTTAGGTGTTTGGTGAAAGAGCCTTTTAGAAGAGCTTTTTGGGTCCAAAAAGCTAATTTGAAAAAGCTAATTCCATGAGCTTTTTGGAAGAGCTTTTTGAAAAATTAGCTTTTTGTCTCACAACTTTATCAGAAACAACTAATTTTACCAAACAGTTTTTCGACAAACAGCTAATTCAAATAGCTAACAGAAATAGATAATAGCTAACAGCTAATACAAACAGCTAACAGCTAACAACTCTTTGCCAAATAGGGCCCAATTCACAACAGTAAAAAATATCGAAAAGAATCTTAATAAAGGCGCTAATGCTTTATTTCTTTGATTAAATTGATTAAAAAACAACTGATATGCTGCCCCATTAATAGGCTGGATAGAAACTAATAATTCATAAAATCTAGCCAACTACCCACAACTCAACCAATTAGCTAACCTTTAGCCTAAAGAATAGGAACAGATAACACACCTAAAAATAGGAAATAAATTAACAAAAAAGACTTGGTAAACATCAACCAGATACTTTGACTGAATCCTGAAATAAGGAAACTGAATTGACCCTTTGAAGCATTTTCAACACTCCCCTTTGCTTCAAAGCTTGTCACTCCCATTTGAAGTCTGTTCATGCTTAGCCCACGGAAGCGATTTTGTGAGAATGTCACCAACTTGATTGTTTGTACTGTAGTAACTCAAAGTTACTTCACCAGCAGCAAACAACTTCTGAATAAAATGATAACGGATGTCTATGTGCTTTGTTCTCCTATGAAATGCTTTATTCTTTGTCATGGCAATTGTTGCATTGTTGTCACAGAAAACCTCAGTAGCTCCTCCTTGCATTTGAAGGAAATCAGCCAATAACCTCTGTAACCAAATAGCTTGACAAGCAGCTCCTGTAACAGCAACATATTCTGCTTATAACAAGGACAGAGCAATGACATCTTGCTTCTTTGAGCTACATGAAATAGCACTAGAACCAAGGGAAAATATGGAGCCTGAAGTGCTCTTTTTGTCCTCTGAGCATCCTGTCTAATCACTATCGGAAAAGCCAACTCACTTGAATTTTGATACCTTAAAGTACCAAATCCCAAAGTCAATAGTTCCAGCTACATAACGAAGAATTCTCTTTGCTGCCCCAAGATGATGCAGTGAAGGATTGTGCATAAATCTTGACACTACACTCACAGAAAATGTGATGTCTGGTCTAGTATGGCACAAATAATTTAGATCACCAACAATTCTCCGAAATTGCTTTGCATTTGCCATGTCAAGCTTTTCATTCACACTCATGGGTGTGGGCATTGATTTGCAATGCAGCATGTTAAACCTCTTGAACAAATTAGTAGCATACTTCTTTTGTGAGACAAAAATTCCATCAGCACACTGGTTAACCTCCAGTCCAAGAAAATAATGTAGCAAACCCAAATCTGACATATCAAACTTTCCCAACATGCAGACTTAAAGTCTTCAGTGAGTGACTCACAAGAACCTATATAAATCATATCATCAACATAAAGGGATACGACAAGAAAATCAGAATTACCTTGCCTTTTGACATAAAGGGTTGGTCTATTTTCACTCCTTTCAAATCTGCACTCTTGAAAATATGAGTCAATCTTGCTATACCATGCCCGCAGAGCTTGCTTCAGCCATATAAAGCCTTTTTCAACCTATATCCTTTATCTTCCTCTCCTTTAGCAACATATCCTTCAGGTTGGGCCACATATACTTCCTCTTTCAATTCTCCATTCAAAAACGTTGACTTAACATCAAATTGGTAGCCAGCCACTCAAGTTCTGCTGCTAGTGCCAGAAACATTCTTACTGTTTCAAAAGAAGCCACAGGAGTAAGGATTCAAAATGCGGTTTCGATCGCGATTTTGGTTTCGATTGGGATATGCAAAATCGCTCTAATACGGCAATTACGTTCCGTATTGCGGCTATCGTGGTATGAAAACATAGTTTGCCCTAACTTTAAAACTTTTCCAATGTAGCCGTTTCGTCGCGGTTTGGCCACATTTTGAATCCATGCACAGGAGAGAATGTTTCATCAGAATCCACACCTTCTTGCTACGCATATCCTTTTGCAACCAAACGACTTTGAACTTCTGAATTTTACCATCAGCATGGTACTTAGTGCAGTACACCCATTTCAAGCCAATAACTTTTTTTCTTCTGGCAACTTTACCAAATCCCAAGTATCATTCTTCTTAATAGCTTGCAACTCCTCATCCATAGCCATACACCACTCAGCCTCATTTGCAACTTCATCAAAGCTAATAGGACTTGTAACAAGTAGGACAAAAGTGCAGGATTGGGGATTTGGCTTCCTGATTCTTGTTGATCTTCTAAGTGGAGGAGTAGCTGAAGTCTCTTCTACGTCTGAAGAAGAGCTTCTACTTGGGGATGATGTGGGAGAACTCTCAGGTGAACTTGCAGGAGACGACCTTGCAGGACTGCTTGCAGGTGTTGGTTCAGGTGGTGGAACTGAAGAAATGTTCATAGGAATAGCTTGCTGAGCTGCTCTTCTGCCCAATCCCACCTTGCTGCTTCATTGAACACTACATCTCTGCTAATGGTTAACTTGCCACTAACAGGGTTGTACAATTTATATGCTTTGAATTCAGAAGAATAACCAACAAAAATGTATTTCTCAGATTTGTCGTCAAATTTTCGAGAATAAGTTTTAACCAAAGCATATGCTGTACAACCAAAAACTTCTAAGTGGCTCACCATTGGTCTTCTACTAGTCCAAGCTTAATATGGTGTCTGATCACGAACTGCCCTAGTATGAGACAGATTCAAGATGTATAATGCCGTCACTACAACTTCTGCCCAAAAACAAGTTGGAAGTTCCTTTGCTTGTAACATACTTCTGGCCATCTCTACTACAGTTCGATTCTTCCTCTCAGCTACACTGTTCTGGTCTCATTGTTCTGTTCTGGTGTATGAAGTGCTGAAAGCTCCCTGCAAATTTCATTTTCTTCACAAAAATTATTAAAGTCAGTGGATACAAAATTCACCTCTTTTCTTTGTTTAAAGAGTCTTTATTGACAGTTCACCTTGCTTTTCGACTAAAGTTTTGAACTTCTTAAACGAGCCAAAGGCTTCAGACTTGTTCTCCAAGAAGTAAAACCAACTCATGCGACTAAAATCATCAGTAAACAGGAGTAAAGTATCGACTTCCACCAGGAGACTTTGTACTCATAGGCCCACACAAATCTGCATGCGCTAATTCAAGACATTTAGAGGCCCTCCAAGCCTTTCCTACAGGAAAAGGTTTTTTGCTTTGCTTCCCATAAACACAATTTTCACAAAATCCAAGTTTATCAAGCTTCGGTAGTCCAAAAACCATCTCCTTTCGACTTAGCAATTTCTTCACATTAATATGCAGGTGCCTATAGCGTAAATGCCATAATCTAGTTTCATTGTTAGAGTCTGCACTAGTCATCAAAGCACATCTCTCAACCATATAAACTTTTAGTGGAAACATTTTATTGTTAGTCATGGGAACTTTAGTGACCAGAGGCTTTATCTCTAATAACACAATGCCCATCATCAAACGTAAGAGAATATCCACTAATCATTAGTTATCCGACACTAACTAGATTATGGGAGAGACTAGGAGCAAGCAGTACATCATCTAAAACTTAGCATTACCTTTACTGGTTGTGACGCTAATAGCACCTTAGCCGTGCACCTGAATTTTTGGTTGTCTCCTAGTGTCACCTCTGATTTCTTGGACTCATCAAGCTCCCTAACAATGACCTTGTTCCAGATATGTGATTGGAACACCCATTGTACAAAAACCAAACATCATTAGGCTTTTCATCTTTAGGGGGGGAAAAAACAAACAGCCATAAAAAGCTCATTGTTAGAAAACTAGCTTGGTTGGACTCATCCTTTTGCTTTTGCCAACCATATGCTTCTTTGTGGCGTGGTTTTTGCAATAATGGCAGTGAAATTTTTGGTTCTGCTTCTGTTCATGAAAACCACCTCTGCCTCGGCCTCCTCCTTGACCTTTTGCACGTCCTCTGCCACGAAATCCACCTTTGCCATGGCCAGAACGAGAATATTCTGATGTCTCCCCTTTCATTTGAAAAGTTTTTTCTTCAACCTTTTCTGAGGACCTACTAACTCTGGCTTCTTGGGCTTGTAAGGAACTCATTAATTCATCAAAGGTGTTTGTAGACAAGTCTTTAGACTCTTCTATTGCAGCAACAATATGGTCAAAGTTTGCTGTTAAACTTCTCAGTACCTTGCTTATAACAGTTTGGTTACTAATATCTTCACCATATGTTTTCATTTAACTAACAATGGCAGACACTCTAGACAAAGATTCTTGTACAGACTTTGTCTTTCATCGCCAAAGTCTCAAATTCACGACGAAGTGTCTGTAATTTCACAGTAATTACCTTTTTGTCACTCAAAAATTCTTGCTTCAAAATTTTCCACGCCTCATTCGAGGTTGTAGCTGCTGCAATTCATGGAAAAATTTCATCATCCACTCCTGATTGAATGAGAAACAGGGCCTTCGCATCTTTCTTACGAGTCTCACGCAATTGTTAGTCGGGTTGAGTCGGTGTCGGATTAGGCTCAGTGTACCCATTCTCCACCAACTCCCACAGCTCTTGAGATCCAAACATGGTCTTCATCTTAAGACTCCAAAGGTGATACTTTCCCCCTTTGAACATAAGAATAAGGGGCTGGCCTGAAGAATTGGTGCTGTTGTTGGCCATGAATTCCTCTCAAATGTGTTTGCCTCACAGTCACTTTTGTTTCTCTCTCAAGCACTCGAAAAAAAAGAGTCTTTCACTCAGTTGCACAAGAGACCAAATTTGGCTCTGATACCAATTTTATTGGGAAAAAACAGGAGAAAAACTAATTCACAATAGTAAAAAATATTGAGAAGAATCTTAATAAAGCTGCTGATGCTTTATTTCTCTAATAAATTGATTAAAAAGCAACTGATATGCTGCCCCATTTGTAGGCTGCATAGAAACTAATAATTCATAAAATCTAGCCAACTAACCACAACTCAACTAGTTAACTAACCTTTTAGTCTAAAGAAGAGGAACATATAACAAACCTAAAAATAGGAAACAAATTAACAGAAAAGACTTGGTAGACATCAACTAGATACTTTGATTAAATCCTGAAAATAAGGAAACTGAATTAACCCTTTGAAGCACTTTCAACAAGAATTTATGTCCCCTTAATTAGTGTGTTTTACTTGTTTAGTGACAATAATCTCTTCGGAATTGTCTGGGCTTGCTCTGTGGACTTCAATTTTTTACTACTTTTTGAATGTTTCTTTAATTCATCTCAATAACAACTAACATGCCGTTGATTAATTTATTGTGCAGCAAATTTTTGTAGTGGTAAATAAGTTGACTTTCATAGAACTATAACTCTATCAAATATGCTCATGCTGAGTGTCAATGTGTCATTGAATTCCCCAGTGGGTCTGAAGGAGAAATGTTCGATTTCATCTAGAGATTTCTGCTGCCATTATCTGTGTCCTTGTTTTACCCAAGTACAATACTGACACGATGTCAATCACATCAATTTGATATCTGTGATGCTTGCAGGATCGCATAAGGTTTCTTCTCTGTGATTATCGTGAATTGCCAAGCACACATAAATATGATAGAATAATCTCTTGGTGAGACCCTCCTACTGGCAGGACTTGGCTAACTGCTTTTCTGATCAATGATCATTGTCCTCATTTCTGATGTTTCTATTGCTGAATCAGTGAGATGCTAGAGGAAGCGGGGGATGAATACTATGAGAAATTTTTTCGCCAGTGCGAGTCTGTTTTGGGAGAAAATGGAATCCTAGTCATTCAGGTAACAAGTTGAGGAAGGGTACCTTCGGCTTCAGGAGCCATTAGCTTTTTTCCCCCCTTTAAATTATAAAGAAAAAGATCATGTTTGCAAAGCTGTGTCTGAATTTGCCAGTGGTACTACCTATATCTTGACCTCCGGAAATCTGTACCAGTCTTCTCATCATAAGATTATGTCATTTCATATCATGATAGGACATGTTTGGCTGAAGGTTTTGACTGTGTGCCATTTTATATTCACTGGTTGTAGATAATGTGGGAGGGCAGGTCTGTCTGATGTAGTTAATTTTGCCTGATGACTTTTGCTGTGAATGCTTCCTTCTCAGACCATATCAATACCAGATCAACGTTATGGCGCGCATATAAGAAGCTCAGATTTTATGAAGGAGTACATCTTCCCAGGTGGATGTCTACCTTCATTAAGCAGAATAACATCAGCAATGGCTGCTGCATCTAGACTTTGGTAAATTGATCAAGAAATGAAACTACATCGTCAACTGCTCAAGTACTCTTACTACTATAGAAATGCTCAAAGTGTATTATTTGCAGTGTGGAGCATGTGGAGAATATTGGAGGACATTATAGTCGAACCCTAAGATTCTGGAGGAAAAAATTTCTTGAGAACCAAAGGTTAGACACAAATTCACACTATCTTCCACACAAGGATGTAGTTTGTGCTAGAATTACTGTCGTGGGAAGATTCTTGAATACTTGTAACTGAATATCTTAGCTTTGCAGGAAGGCACCAAAAAGGTTATCCGAATTTCGTGGTTAATCTATTTAGATGGGAAATGGTCTTGATTGAAAGTTGTGACGTCCTAAGAATAGATTTGTTACTATTATTGTCATTGATTTTTGACCCTACCACTATGATCACCTTCCTCTGTCCTATTTCAGTATTTCCCATTCATGGGAACTTTGTAAACATATGCCAGAGTTACAAAAGTGGGGTTGTCCCACATTGGCAATTTAGAGACCTTCGACATGTCTATGAGCTAAGAGTTACTGTGCTGGTTGCCAATTGGTTTTGGATTGAAGCCTCATTGAGCTTGTATGCATGACTTGTTTGTCAAAGGCCCAATTTACGTAAAATTTGATCCCCTCTTTAAACCCTCTTAGAAAAGTAGGATTGTGCACATCTTAACCTCTGCAAAACCTTCTGCGGCAGGATCTTCCTGCATGTTATAGTATAGTCTTGCTAAGGATTTCTAGATTGACTGCTGATACACTGTTTCTCAAATACCAGAGAAATCTGTTTACTTGGCTTCGATGAGAAATTCCTGAGGGTGTGGGAATACCATTTTGACTACTGTGCTTCCGGATTCATGACTAGGACTACGGCAGATTACCAGGTAAGTTCTCGAGCCCCATGCCGCTGTTTGCACATTGGTGGCGACTTCAGATATGTTTCTGTTATCAGCAATAGGCTTAACCGCACTTCAATTGGTGGAGAGACTTTCATTTGCAAGGAACCTTTGACGTTGACATGAGAAAATTAACCTCAAGATTGGTCTTATTTGATGCAGATTGTTTTCTCGAGGAAGGGAAATCTTGTTGCATTCAGAGATCACTGTGCAAGCATCCCTTCTGTTGATTCCTGTCTCTAAAAGCTCAGTAAATTTCTTACTGTCTAAACTCATGCCCTGGATCACCTAAACCCTGCATCCCTGATTATAGGGGAACTGAACTACTTGTTTTGCTTTTCGACATAACTTTTGTGTGTGTTTGTGACTTGTGGATGCTTGGCTATCTGCAAGCTTAAGCACGTCTGTTTAAGCCTTTAGATGGTCTGCCTTGAATAATAATTACGTGTGTTATTATCAACTGTACTCTGAATTTGCTTCATCTCTCAGTGGGCTTGTATCTCTTGCCTCACATAGAGACTTTGGATGAGACACGGTTACTTGAGGCTTGTTGGAAATTTAGAGGAAGTGGATGAATACGTATTTTATGTTCTTGGGTTCAATTTGAACTGCATCCATAGCAATTTGTAGTAGTTATATGGGAAGATTATACAATTACCGGTATGTAGAATTAGTGAGCTGACTAGGTTTGGGGTCGATTTGGATTCGTTACAAGTCAAATGACTGGTTACAAGGTAATCGTACTAGGTTTGTCGCGTTGACAATGATATCAAAGTCCAATGGCTTGCCTTAGTTGAAATGATTTCAGTTAAAGATACTAGTAACAATTGGCATGGAAGAATGAAATAATATTCCAAGCCTATACAAAAGAAAGTCTTATGATATTTCATTAGTCATTACCCTATGCAATAGGGAGTTAAATCTGTAGAAAGAAAGGAATACAAAGACAAGACAAGACAAAACATAACATTACCAAATGAAAAATAGCCCTAGGGTTGGAAATACACTTGTGCACAAGCAACATATGGATCCCCCTAGATGTACATGGGGATTTCTCTCCTTCATTGGCCCCTCCCTTGTTTAAACCCTCTTATAAA
Organism: Carnegiea gigantea; assembly: GCA_029747015.1. Lineage (NCBI taxonomy): Eukaryota > Viridiplantae > Streptophyta > Magnoliopsida > Caryophyllales > Cactaceae > Carnegiea > Carnegiea gigantea. The sequence continues at coordinate 67,260 of JAKOGI010001856.1, read as the reverse complement.
GGAAAGTTGTATATGTCTCGGCCTTTGCAATAAGCAAAACCTTTTAGCGACACCGTTGAAATCTCTCATCTGTAGGACAACTTCAACACTTGCATCATAAACTCATATCTATGGATCTAAATCATCTGATGACATAGTGCAGTTTGACCCAAATTAGAAGCTTTATTTTTGGAAACATGACGAGAAAATAGGGGTGAGTCAAAAAAAAAAAAAAAATCTATGATAACTCAAATTTGTAAATGCGGGACTACCTTATAATTTGCAAAACTTACATGCCAGGAATCGGAATCAAAAGTAGAGGGCCTTCCCCCAAGGAAAAAAACAAAGAAAAACTAGCCTTGTCTTGCTTTATAAGTAACAATGTTAGCCACATAAACTGTTCAAACAGGATGGGAGGCTCCCAGCTCGACGCCTATTCTTCCGATTATCCATCGATTGTCTACTTCGAAGACAGTTTCCAACATGCTTATTTGCTTAATTTGTTATCTCTCACAAGATTTACGAGAAACTTTATATGAGATCTCGTATTCGAATTTTACTCTAATTTAAGGTTGCTTAATAATGAAGCTCTCTCTTATTCCAATGCTACTTTGAGTCAAACTTGCTTAACAATGAAGCCCTTGAAATAAGCCTCTTAAGTGAAAGTTCAATTTGTAATACAACGCAATTTCACAAACTCCTTTAGCCTTTTATCTGCTTTGGGCCTTCGGGTTGTAACATCTACCTCCTCAATGGAAAACCCAATAGTTATACCTATAAATCGACTAAAATATATGTTCTCTAAACTTATAATTTATGTACGAAGTCGTTTTTTATTGAATATGGTATCTCTGGCCCACTAATGCAACTCATAATCACAGGGTAGTTTTGATAAAATTTGTAAATTGAGTTACTAAAAATTGCTTATGTGACACACTTTAGGTTTTTAGTGCACTTAGTTACTTTTGCAAATTAACTGTTAAAAAGAGATATATAAACTTAGCCACTTAGGGGATATAGTTAGTTACATAAAACGTTCTCTTAAAACCTTTTAACCATACTTTTCTTGGTACAAAAAAAACCTTATTATACTTGACTTGCCCTTTTATGGAGAATATTCCTTGTGGTACATAATGTAGAGAATTAGTACTTTTTAAGCAAATAACGATTGGTTCAACTAGTTCAACAGTATTCCCCTTAAAATCATCTAGGTTTTAGGGTTTAGTTATATATGGAGAAAAATTTGCAGTAAAAGAATTGTACTCTTTATGGGCTATATCTTTTCAAAAATTTCCAAAAACTATGGAAACCCCTTCCTCAGACTTCGAATGAATAGAAGAATGAAAAGATTGAAGTGAATTCAGGGCAAACTAGAGCCTAATGTGGATATTATCTATGAGCTAACAGTAGTTATACTTTTGTGACATGGAGGATCACATACTAAAGAAAGAGAAAATATTACTTTTTAGTACTACAAGTCTTAAAACACAATGTTTAGTTTCATCAAATCTACTAATTGATTTACAATATATGGTAGTCTATCACTCGGGTTGGATAAAGGGGTCTCAGACAGTGTCGGGTAATAGGTCAAGTCGGGTCGGATTCATGTTTATGTCGAACTTAAATTGGTTGAAAATTCCTCAACCTGAATCTAACCCGTTTATTAAACGGGTTGGAAAACCTTGACCTATACCCATTTAGTTTTTAAACAGGTTGATCTGCTTAATCTGTTTAAGATAAACAAGTCGAGTTCAGTCAACCAATTATACTTTTATGCATTTGACATTTTCAATTAATATGTAATTACATAGAGCATTAAAAATTAAGTTTACATATCACATCAAACAATTACCCTCTGAAGCTTCCCCGATTCATCATAATTCACATTTCTTTTTTAAAAAAATTTTTGCATTCTTATTTTCTAATAAAAAGGTAAACGGATAAATGGTAAATAGGAAAATGAGTGGGACTTGTTTAACCCATTTAACTAAACGGGTTAAATAGGTACTTTTTCGTGTCGAGAATCTTGACCTGAACCTAACCTATTTGATTAAACAGGCTGAACGTGTCAAACCATTTAATTAAACGGGTTGAAAATTTGTACCCTAATCCACCTAACTTCGTGTCGGTTTCGAATCGGTAATCATGTGGGATCATCTTTGCGCAACTCTAGTTTCAGGGAGCAAATTTAACCCCCTCCCCAAAAAAAGAAGATATCGTAATATTAATTCTTAAATAATAGACATATGCAAGGCTTATGTTACAATTTTGTATGCAAGAAAATTGTGGTAAAAATGACAATGACCATTGTAATGACTACATCAGATAATGCAGGATTGAAAGTTTACCTAGAGTAGTCATGTGAGATTTAGTGTAGCTACAAGTTTGTGTGGGTTCACTATGGATGATGGTAAAACATGTGCCCTCATAACTTACAACAAATTGCACTAAGGCTCTGTTTGGTAAAATTAACTGTTTAGAGCAATTCAGGTAGCGAATAGCAGTTCAGGTAGCGAATCATCGTTTAGATAGCGGATAGCATTTCTAATTTAGCTGTTAGCGGATAGCTGTCTAAATGAGCCGCTGAAACTAATATGTTCAGTAAATTTAGCTATTATGCTAGTTGATTAGTGTAAATTGACATAAAAGGATATAGATAATTTCCAAAGATAAAATTTTTAAAGGATATTTTTTGGTTAGAAAATATGAAACGCTACTTTTAAATATCAAGCGTTGATATTATTAGCTTTCAAAAACGCTGCTTAAACCAAAGCACTAAACGCTATTTGAAATACTAGTCAAAACACTAGTTTAACGAACACTAAAAATTAACCAATTAGTGTATTGATCTGGTCAAAATACTAAACGCCAAAATGTTGTTGCCGAACACGGCCTAAATATTCTTCCCATGTTAAAAAAAAATAAATCAAAGCTGTCGAATGGACTCTATAAGGCAAGATAATCAAAATTCAGATGGAGAAACAAAGATCTAACAACACAAAATCAAACATTCAATAGATCACATTTTTTTTTTGGGGGGATAGAAAATGGGAAAATTTATTATGATTCAAAATTCATACAAGGTCCTTAACAACCAAATCAACAATATGATTTCAGCCATCTTCCAGCCATTCTTTACAAGAGAACAGGGTTGGAAATGGATAAGGGCATGAGCAATCCTATTCCCCATTCGCTGAACATACATGAAACAGAACACAAAATGCTTAACAAAGTTTAAAATGTCCTTCGAAATAAAACCAACGGAACTGTTCAGATAGAGATCTGATTTGGGCTTTGAGATAATAGTCTCGTTGTCACCTTCGATCATGATCTGCGTGCGCCGATGGTGCCAAAGCTTGCTTGAGGGCGAACCTGCATGCGTTGGCTTCTTCCACTTCTAGGCCCGTGAAGCAACAACTCTGTTCAACCGCAGCAAACAACAACCCTCCGCTGGCATCCCTAGCGACGGCACCCCAGCCTCTGCCACAAGTGCCTAGTTTTGCCGCATCAATTTATTTTGACAACACCAGCTGAAGGGGGTCTCCAGGTAGTACTGGTAGGCGAGTTCCAAGGGATAGCAAAGTAGTCCAAAGCTGCGGAAAAATCCTCCACAAAGCATTTGCAACAATATTTGAAGCGGGGAGGAAAGAGCTTCGGAAGATACTCTCATTTCTGGAATTCCAGCAAACCCACAGCAATGAACTCACCAAACTTCTCAGCACAAGTAGCTCTGAATTCATCCACAGCGGCGCAGACAGAACTGAACTGACGAGGTTTAAAAAAGTGAGAAAAGGGGGAAGCAGCCCAGATATTCATAGCCTGAAAGCATTCAAAGATAGCATGCACGTTATGCTCCTACTTAGCACCACAAAATATGCAACGAGCATCAAGAGATGGACGCTTTTGGCTAGAGCTTCCATGAAGGGATTGCATTACAACATGCTACTGAGTGAACATTCTCATTCTTGGAGGAATAGGGAGTTGCCATAAATCCTTCTAGAAGTCTCACAATGTGCTTGAACTAGAAGCCGCTTCGGCTTGACCTTGGGATTGGAGGATAAAGTATCGACAGTAATTAGTTCTCCTGAGGAGGAGTATTGCCAGGTAAGCTTATCACCCGACCAGGTGGTGCATAGTAGGATATTTTTGATAATTTCTGCATCAATGGTGAGGAAAACAAAATGAACCATGTTAATTTCGGTTCCATTCGCCCTTTCCCCGTTGATGAGATCACCACCAAAAGGTAGTTATTTGGTTTGGAGGGGGTTAGAACTTTGAACGAAAAGGGCCTAGGTAGCCGCATATATAGACTCTCAAAAGCTAAGGGACCAACCATCGATGCCCTACTAGCCACCTGGAACTTTGGTCAACTATCCACCGAGCCTGGCAGAGGCTCCTCAAAGTGTAGCTGGGCTTAACGCCCAATTCCACATCAAGAAGGTTGCAACTTGGGAAATATTAGGCCTTAAGGATCTGGAACAAAAGGGACTCCTCAGCATGCAATAACCTCCAAACCTGCTTAGCTAGAAAAGCCAGGTTTAAAGCGTCTAAATCACGAACCCCGGTTCGCCATCAAGTTTGCTCCTACAAAGCTTATCTTTAGCTAGGCAGTGAATCCCCATTTCTGCTCATCATGATCCCACCAATAATAATAAATCGCTGCCTGGATGCTCTCAGTAAAGTCTCCTGGGAGTTTAAAAACACTCATAGCATAAATAGGGGTAGGATGGCCCACTGCCTTTACGAGCACCTCCCTACCAGCCTAGGAAAGCCATCCATTGATTTTTTTTGGCAGAAGCGATCTTTTAATGGAAGTAAAAGCAGACTTCTTTGACCTACCAACCTGCATAGGAGCCAAAGGTATTTGCTGAAAGAACCTCTCTAATATCCAGGGTCAGAAGTATCCCTCCTTTGCACTGGGATACCTTTACCAAAAGGGATTCTGGACTTAGCCAAACTGACTTGGTGTTCAGAAGCAGTCTCATAGGTGGCTAGGACCGCCTTCACAACCATGGCCACAGCCTGGTTTGCTCCTCAAAAGATTATGGAGTCATCAACGAAAAGAAGATGAGAAATCTGTGGAGTACCATGTTAGATATTTGCTTTAGAATTGCATATTGTTCAGATTCTCCAAAGTTGTGCTCCTAGTTTCTAGGAAGTTGCTAATTATGTTCCCTGTTTTTAGGCATTTCATTTTCTATTTTTAGATTGTTGTTTTGATCATGCTTGAGTAATGGCTGATTTTTAGCCCATGATCTCAGGTTTAGTTTTTTATTTCCAGCTATTTAAAGTGTAATGCTTTTTGATGAAAATATAAAAATTTGAAGCCTCAGTTCATTCTTCTATAACTTATACTCTCTGTTTTAATTCCTTTTCTTCAAAACCAACAAATTGGTATCAGAGCTCTATTCTTAAGGGATCTGTGAAAAAATGGAAACAGAGTCTAGCTTCTCTCAAATTGCTCCTCCTGCATTTGATGGAGAAAATTATCATTTATGGGCTGTTAGAATGCAGACCTATTTGGAGGCTTTGGATTTGTGGGATGCTGTGCAAGAGGACTATGAAGTTCCTGCCTTGCCTGATAATCCAACCGTGGCACAAATCAAAAACAACAAGGATTGAAGAACCAGAAAAGCAAAGGCCAAAGCGTGTCTATTTGCAGGAGTTTCAACTATAATTTTCACAAGAATTATGTCTTTGACTACAGCAAAGGCTATATGGGACTACCTTAAAGAAGAATATGCTGGAGATAAAAGGATACGAGAAATGCAGGTGCTAAACCTCATCAGAGAGTTCTAGTTGCTAAAGATGGAGAAGTCTGAGACAATCAAAGAGTACTTAGACAGACTACTTGGCATTGTGAACAAGGTTAGGTTACTTGGAACTGAGTTTGGTGATTCAAGAATTGTGCAAAAAATTCTTGTAACAGTCCCTAACTTTTATGAAGCATCCATAACTACCTTGGAAAACACAAACGATCTGTCCAAAATCACTTTGGCAGAACTTCTAAATGCCTTGCAGTCACAAGAACAATGAAGGCTCATGTGACAAGAGCGTACAATTGAGGGTGCTTTGCTTGCGAAGCATCAAACATCAGCTCAATTCAGGAAGAAAAAGGACAAGAAAAGTGCAACATCCAACAGTAAGAACACTGGAAACAACTCACTCCACAGTAAGGGCAGAAGCTCAAAGCGAAACTATCCGCCTTGTCGACATTGCAGGAAATTAGGCCATCCTCCATTCAAATGCTGGAAGAGGCCGGATGCAAAATGCAGCAAATGCAATCAATGGGACATGAAGCTATCATTTGCAACAACAAACTTTAGAAGCATGAAACAAGCATGAAAGTTGATGCTGAGGTCACTTACGAAGATGACGAAGATCACATTTTTGTGGCAGAAAGTTTTTCATGTAAGACCAACACAGCAGAAAGTTGGTTAATTGACAGTGGTTGCACAAATCATATGACCTATGATAAAACTCTCTTCAGGGAGTTAAAATCTCAGGTTACTACGAAGATCAGAATTGGAGACGGGAGATACATCCTTGCGAAAGGAAAAGGGATAGTGGCAATCACAACTAATTCAGGTACAAAAATAATTTCAGATGTTCTTTATGGACCCGAAATAGATCAGAATTTGCTGAGTGTTGGCCAGTTGCTTGAAAAAGGATTTAAGATGTTCTTTGATAACCCATATTGCCATATTTATCATGTTCCTGGGAATGAGATTTTATGAGTAAAAATGCCAGGAAGAAGTTTTTCATTCGATCCGATGGAGGTAGAACACATAGCATATCCTGCAAAGGCTGATGTTACTGAAATTTGGCACAAAAGGCTGGGCCATTGCCATATTCAAAGAATGCTAAAATTGATAGAGAAGGATGTGACGAAAGGGCTACCAGGTTTTGTTGATTATTTACCAAGTTGTAGTGCTTGTCAATTTGGTAAACAACATAGGAGGTCTTTTCCTAAATCAACCTGGAGAGCTTTGCAAAAGCTTCAGCTTATACATACTGATATTGCAGAACCTCAAAAAACTCCATCCCTACAAGGTAGCCTCTATTATATTCTCTTTATTGATGATCTTACCAGAATGTGCTGGATTCATTCTTGAAATTTAAGTCTGAAGTCGCTGGAGTGTTCTATAAATTGAAAAATACGGTGGAGAATCAGAGTGGGTACAAAATTCAGATTTTAAGGTCTGATAATGGAAAGGAATACACGTCGGCAGAATTCAATTTATTTTGCGACGAAGAAGGCATTGAACATCAACTTGCAGCTCCCTATACTCCACAACAAAATGGTGTAAGTGAGAGGAGAAACAGGTCGGTGACGGAAATGGCCAGGTGCATGCCACATGAGAAGGAATTGCTGAAAACATTCTGAGCTGAAGCAGCAAACACTGCAGTTTTCCTGCAAAATCGACTTCCAACCAAGGCTTTGGAAGACAAAACCCCATTTGAGGCACGGTGTGGTTATAAGCCTTCGCCGAGCTTTCTAAAAGTGTTTGGCTGCTTGTGTTTTGTTCATGTTCCACAGGCCAAGCGTGACAAACTTGATAAGAAGGCAGTTCCAGGGATCTTTGTAGGCTATAGCACAGTCTCAAAAGCTTACAAAGTCTATCATCCAAAAACAAGGAATATGACAATCACACGAGATGTTCATTCTTGTGAGAATGAATAATGGAATTAGAGTAATCATAAAAAAACTGATGAGTTCCTACAAGAAGTGAACATTCCCTTTGAAGATCACAATGAGCAGCAAGAGGAATGGCTGAATGAGTGAGAAGATGGTCCTCTTGTCAGAGGAACAAGGATGCTCTCAGAAATCTATCAAAGTATGTAATGTCGCAATTTATAAACCTGCTGGAGCCGAAGAAGCCCTTCAAGACCAAAATGGGAGAAATGCAATGGAGGAGGAGATGTCAATGATCAACAAAAATGAAACATGGGCACTCGTTGATAAGCCACAAGATAGAAAGGTTATTGGAGTTAAATAGGTTTTCAGAACAAAGCTCAATACTGATGGTTCTGTCAACAAAAATACAAGGCTAGACTTGTTGTTAAGGGTTATGCTTAGATTTTTGATGTTGATTATTCCAATACTTTTGCTCCTGTTGCAAGGTTAGAGATGATCAGATTGTTGCTAGCTATAACAGCACAAAGAGGCTGAAAACTTTCCCAGTTTGATGTCAAGTCAGCATTCTTAAATGGTGTCTTGGAGGAGGAGATATACATAGAGCAGCCAAAAGGGTTTGTAGTGAGAGGGGAAGAGGATAAAGTCTACCAACTAAAGAAGGCTCTTTATGGCCTTAAACAGGCACCTCGAGCCTGGTATAGCAGAATTAATGATCACTTATTGAGTTTGGGCTTTGAAAGAAGCTTATCGAAGACTACTCTATATGTGAAACATAAAGGAAATGATATTCTTATTGTTTCTCTTTATGTCGATGACTTGTTAGTGACAGGAAACAATAGAAATTTGGTTGACAAGTTCAGAAAAGAAATGATGCAGGAATTTGAGATGACTGATCTTGGACTTATGACATATTTTCTTGGCATGGAGGTACAGCAAAATCAGCATGAAATCTTCATATGTCAAAAGAAGTATGCAAAGGAAATTCTTAAGAAGTTTCAGATGGATGACTGCAAAGCAATGAGCACACCGATGAATCCAAAAGAAAAGTTTTGCAAGGAAGATGGTACACATCAAGTAGATGAAGCACACTTCAGAAGTCTTATTGGTTGTTTGATGTATTTGACAGCAATAAGGCCTGACATTCAATTTCCTGTAAGTGTGTTATCTCGATTCATGCATTGTGCTACTGAGATTCATTTAAAGGCAGCAAGAAGAATTTTAAGGTACATTAAAGGCACTGTTGATTTCAGAGTCAAGTTTGAAAGCTGTCAAAGTTTCAAGCTATGTGGGTTCTCAGACAGTGATTGGGGTAGAGATGTGGATGACATGAGAAGTACATCAGGCTATTGTTTCAGCTTTGGTTCAGGAGTACTCACATGGTGTTCCAAGAAGCAAGATTTCATGACACAATCTATTGTGGAAGCAGAGTTTGTGGCTGCGGTAGCAAGGGTAAATCAAGCTTTATGGTTGAGAAAAATACTAAGTGATCTGCAGATAAAAGAAGCTGAACCTACTGATGTGTTTGTGGACAATCAAGCAGCAATCTCAATCTCAAAAAATCCTGTTTTTCATGGAAAAACTAAGCACTTCGACATCAAGCTTTTCTTTGTGAGGGAAATGCAAAAGAAAGGATAAGTAACTCTGCTCTATTGCAAGTCTGAGAATCAGTTAGCTGATTTGTTTATAAAACCACTTCCGGCAGTCAAGTTCGAGTATCTAAGGTAGAAAATTGGAGTTTGCAAATCTTAAAGCAAGGAGGAGTGTTAGATATTTGCTTTAGGATTGCATATTGTTCAGATTCTCCAAAGTTGTGCTCTTAGTTTTTAGGAAGTTGTTGATTATGTTCCCTGTTTTTGGGCATTTCATTTTCTATTTTTAGATTATTGTTTTGATCATGCTTGAGTAATGGCTGATTTTTAGCCCATGATCTCAAGTTTAGTTTTTTATTTCTAGCTATTTAAAGTGTAATGCTTTTTGATGAAAATATAAAAATTTTAAGCCTCAGTTCATTCTCCTATAACTTATGCTCTATGTTTTAATTCCTTTTCTTCAAAACCAACATACCATGACAAATACGGTAGCTGTGAAGGGCGTTAGAAAGGACAACATCGTGAAGAAGCAAAAAGAGCCCTTTAGCACAGAAAATGAATAAATGTGGGGAGATGAATAAATATGGGGAGATGGGATCTCCTTGCATAGCTCCTCTAGTGGGCTTGATGAAACCCCAACGCGCCGCTTTGATGATAAATGTAAAGGAAGCAGTTTCCACACATCTCATGACTAGATTGACCCATGCATCCTGAAAATCCATTCTTGGCATAATAGCGCGAAGGAAGGGCCACTCAATCCTGCCAAAGGCTTTCAACATATCAAGCTTCAGGGCCATACATCCATTAACCCAGGGGTAAGTGTTCATATCATGGAAAATCTCAAATGCCACTAGAATATTGTTAGTAATCAGGCGCCCCTGAATTAATGCAGTCTGATTGCGGGTGATAATATACTTTGAGACTATTACCTACAACCTTTGTAACAGGCTTGTGTGAGGTCTAAAGTCACAGACGTCAACTGGATTTTGTTTTTTAGGGATCAAAACGACATGGTTATGATTAAAAAGTGGTAGGAAAGTACCTCCATTAAGAATATTCAGTGCGGCTTGATTAACGTCATCTCCCACAATTGTCCAGAATTTTTGAAAAAAGTACAGTTTCATACCATCGGAGCCTGGAGCTTTTCCTAGATCCAATTGTTAGAGGGCTTTAAAAACTGTGTCTGCCAAGTATCGCTTGCAGAGCTCGTGGTTTATGTCACAGGAAACGGACTGATGGACCTTGTTAGTCACTGCCTCCATGTTGCTTGGATTCTAGGAGGTAAAAAGTTGCTTATAGTAGTCAGTGATAATGTGCTCTAACTCCTCAGGCTTCAAACAAAGCTTACCATCCAGGTCTTTTAGTGCAGCAATATGATTGGTGGTACACCTAGCATTGGCTTTTTTTATGAAACTAGCTTGAGTTACTATCCCCAAATTTAAGATAATCGTTTCAGGAGCGCTGCCACCAAATCATTTCCTCTTTTCTTCGAAGTTCCCTGATCATGGCAAATAAAGCTTTCGTGGACTTGGCACCAGTGGTAGATTTCAGCTTCACCTGGCGTTTTTTAATCTCCTTATTAACGTTGCCCAGAACGTTATAGCTCCACTCAAATAGCTCATCCATGTAGCCTTTTATTTTTGACATGCAGCCATTGAAGGATCAGAATCAAGAGGGTGTGACTAGGCATCTGAAATGACCCCTTCACAACATTCATCCAGACCCCAAAAATTTTCGAAACTTCTTCTTTGATGCTTCTTGCAGTGCTGATGATTAAGAAAGGCAGTGAGGAAGATGGGAAGGCGATCCGAACAGTCCTCGTCAATAATGACCCCTTCGCAATATCTATCGAGTCATTAATGCCTTTTATTTTTGACATGCAGCCATTGAAGGATCAGAATCGAGAGGGTGTGACTGGGCATCTGAAATGACCCCTTCGCAACATTCATCCAAACCCCAAAAATTTTTGAAACTTCTTCTTTGATGCTTCTTGCAGTGCTGATATTAAGAAAGGCAGTGAGGAAGATGGGACGGTGATCCGAACAGTCCTCGTCAATAATGTGCGTCACTCTAGCGTTGGGGAAAAGAGAACTCCAGTCTGAGTCAGCGCAATATCTGCCGAGTCATTCCTCCACAAACTCATGCCTATCTTGACCATTCCACCAGGTACACTGGTGAACCGAAAACCCGAGGTCAAAGAAGTCACAGGCATCCAGTGCATTCTTGAAGGCATACAGGATAGATTGGGGTTTTAAAGGGCCTCCATTCTTTTTGAAGGTGTAAAAAATCTCATTGAAATCTCCCCCAATGAACCAAGGTAAGGAAGACTGTTGTTTCAAATCTAGCTGTAGCTCACAAGTTTTGAGTTTATTAGTTGGTCGGGCCTATTTAATTAGGCCTGACAGCCACGAAGTATCGCCCAGGGCGACAACCCTAACTGCCCCATAACCTATAAAAGGAGGTTTTGGAAATCAGCTAGGGATACACGTGAAAAGCACAAATATCCTAGACTCCCTCCCCTCCCCTCACGACTGCCGTACCATCAACGCTGGGCTTCGGGTTTAGGACATGGACCCCCATAAGGCGACTCTGGTAGCCGCCCCTCATCACTACATACGTGCAGTGGACTATCCTTGACAGTTGTTTCCGCATCCAGGTCAGTCATATTTGTCTAACAGTGGTATCAGAGTCTAACTGATCGGATTGGTCTCGTACAGTACGTTTGATGAACTGACTAAAACGCATGCTTGATTTCTTGAGAACATGATAACATGATCAGCTATTTAATTTCGTAATTATGCAACTCAAGCGTGCCTCTATGACTTTAATGCCTTGAATTGATAAAGATTGGAAATTTAGTCACAAGAACTGATGAATGAACATGCCCAGATCATTAATTATAGTCATGCTTAATATGTTTATATTTTACAAGCATGATTCTTTATGCGATTTTATGGGATTATATGTTAATCCTGCCCAGATTAATATGTGAAAAACATGATACTTAGTTGATCATTGTTATTATGCATCAAAAATCATGATTCTAAGTGCAATTATGATAAATCGAATTCATGAATGTACGATTAGTATGCGGCTGTTTTATTAAAACCCATATCTAAAAACTCTAACCCTAATCCATGAATTCTTGATATGCTTTGCGACTGTTTAAATAAACCAAGATAAATGCTAGACCCCAGACCTGCAAACTGTAAACCCGCCACCAGTGCCTCGGTGGGTGTGACGGCGGTGGGCTTGGCGAAGCCTCAATGGTCTTCGAAACCCCCACCTCAACCCAATAAAAAAAATTTAAATAGAAAAGAGTAGAGGTGACTCAGATTTGGACATACCATCAGAAAAGACCTGGAGGGTTGGCGCGTGTGCGTCACGCGCCGCCAACAGAGGTCGCCTTGGCTTCCTTTTTCCTCCAATAATCTCCGTAACCTCCGATCTATGCATCGCCGACCAAAAGAAGCCAAGAAACCATCGTTTGAAGGCGTGTGACCCCATGTGCCACCACCTTAGTGGCGCATTAGACACGTGGGGCATGCCGTTAGACTCGGCTTTGGCCGATCTATATGATGATGTCACGCGTTTTGATCGGGGAAGGTGGAATCTAGGGTTAAGAGGGGGGTTTCATCATTTGGTGGTGGGCAGGTCTTCTCGGCGGCTATGGCTACCTAGAAGGAGAAGGGTAGCGATGGCGGCATAGCAGGCCTAGAAAAAGGGGGTTTCTGGGCTCCACTATTCACGATGAGAAGCAGATTGAGAACTGCAGAGAGGATTGGAAGAGAGAGGGTGAGACTTCATTTCTGAGCACAGGACAGAGAGAGTCCGAAGAGAGAGAGAGGTGTCGAGAACAAGATGGAGAGGAGAGAGAGAGTAAAGACCGATGAGATTAATTAGGGTTGGGGTGAGAGGTTAAGGGAGTGGCCTTCACTTATAAATAGGGGCCCCAATTGGGTTCCCTTCATAAAAAGGCCCGTCTTTCTTTTTGGGCCCAGTTGTAGGGAGGGCAGTGACGGTTTTTGGGGACCAGTCTGTTCGTGTTGTGGACCAATTAATGATTGCTCCCATAATCATATAAATTTGTTTTATATGTTGAAAGTGGTCATGAATTTGTTCTATATATATATATATATAATATATATATATATATATATATATATATATATATATATATATATATATATATATATATATATATATATATTATGAGTTATATTTCTGGCCTTATTTTTATATTATTATTGTTAATAGTATGAAATTTTGAAGTTGAAATATATAACTTTGTGTTGTATCCTAAGTTTTTTTTTTAATGAATTAGTTTCATAAAGGTTATGTAAATATATTTTGCATAATTAAAGGTGAATATCTTTGTGATAGTCACTAAACTAAAATATTAATTAGTTTAACAAACCTTTAAAGGAAATTCTATGAAGTTAAGTTAATAATTAAATTAAAGAAGCTCCAAAATTCATACCCATACGTGATGATTATGAGCTTAGTGAAATTTTCGAATGTATAATATGAACGATGGGGTCTTCTTGATAATTTAATTATTAAAACAATATATCTAACAAAATAATATATACTTTTAAATATGGTATCTAAGAACATGATAGGTTGTATAAATCTAATGATAAACTGGATGGCACAAACTTCGGCGTCTGGCATTTGAAGGTCCAGCTCGCCTTAAATGATGGTGATATGCTGGACCTCTTGACCTCCTCTATGACTGCTCTGGCTGAAAAAGATGAACAAGGTAGGGATATTACTGCTGCTGAGCAGTACCAAGAAAACCTAAAGACGTACCAAGCATGGTTCAAATGCTATCGTTCTACACACTACACTATGCGGTCTTGCATGCAGGACGATCTTTTGGGTGAGTTTGAACGCTTCCCCACTGCTAAGGACATGTGGGCACAACTTAAGATTAGGTTTGGGCAGATGTCTACTACAAGGTTGCGTATCTTGCAGATGAAATTGATGCAGTATACTATTGATTCTAGTCGTAGTATCTCCGAACACCTTCGAACCATGAATACTATGGTTCGGGATCTTAAAGCTGCAGGGCAGGAGGTTTCTGAGGACCAATAGGTCCTCATTGTGATTAGGGCTCTTTCCAATGATAATGAACATTGGAAGGGTTTTAAAGTAATCATGACACATAGTGAGCACATCAAGATCTTCGAGGAAATCTCCAAACACCTCGAAATGGAGGAATAGCGTATAAAGATATATGCGCCTCCTAGTGTGACATTCATTGCCAAGGATGGGGGCCCAGGGGCAAGAAACCTTACCGTGGTAAGAAACCTAAGAAGGGTCCTAGTTCTCCTCAGAACTCTCGCTCCAATTGTGGTACTACCAAAAAGCACAAGGCTATGGGCAATGGAGCTAAGGATATGGCACATGTGAAGTGCTATTACTGCGGAAAGAAGGACCATTTTTCTTGGGATTGTCCTGAACGGCCAAGATACCTCTTTCCACTAAAAGTCCTAAATTATATGTTTGTTCCCATGCATTCGTTGCTAACTCTCTTCCTTAATGGATTGTAGAGATGGGGGCAACAGAGCAAATAGTTAAAGATATGGCTGGATTCGGGGAGTTCCATCACTAGCCGGTGGGTTCACGGACTGTCATACTGGGGAACAGCAGCGAAGAAGATGTCCTTGGAGTACGAACATACCAGCTCAAATTCCGTGGAGGAAACAAACCACTTCTTTATGACGCCCTCTATGCATCTAGGGTACAATGCTCCTTAGTTTCTTATGTTTCTTTAGTAAGATTAGGTTTTACTTTTGGTTTTCATCCAGATGGTTTAGATTTGTTTTATAATGGCAATTTGTTTGGCCATGCGACTTTAAAAGGAGATTTCATTGTTTTGGATTTGGATGATTACTATAATAATATATCCTCTGCTTTTATTTTACACTTTGACTCTAATTCTGAATCGATTAAGTGGCATGCTAGACTTGGTCATGTGGGCCAAGATAGGATAAATAGATTAACTAAAGAAGGTCTTCTAGACCGACTCACTAGGGTTAAGCTGCCTAGGTGTGAGTCATGTCTAGCTGGTAAGACATCAATGAAGCCTTTTGGTAAGGCCTCGAGAGCATCTAGCCCATTAGAATTAATCCACTCAGACATATGTGGACTTATGAACGTTAAAGCACGACATAGGACTATCTATTTCGTTACTCTCATAGACGATTATTCACGATATGATTACGTGTATCTACTATCTCATCGTTACGAGGTGCTCGATGTATTCAAACGCTTCGTAACAGAAGTAGAGACTCAATTGGGACGTAGGGTTAAGATACTTTGAACTGATTGAGGTCATGAATACCTTTCTGATATGTTCAAGAAGTTCTATGAGGAAAAAAGTATACAAAGACAGCTAACGATTCCACGCACTCCACAAACGGTGTTACGGAACGCAGGAATCGTACATTGCTTGATATGGTCAGGTCAATGATAGCACATGGTAACCTCCAAATTAGTTTTGGGGGGGATGCACTGCTTACAGCAGCTTACATCCCTAACCGTGTACCAAGCAACAGTGTACTTACTACACCGTATTAGTTATGATTTGGTAAGAAGCTATCCTTAGACCATTTACGCCCACAGGGTTCGGTCGACTATGTGCATAGCCCAACCCATAAGTATGGAAAACTTGGTCCAAGAGCCAGCTAAATGGTGTTCATTAGATATCCCACACAATCTAAAGGATATATGATATATGGGGAACATCCTAATAGTGGCATGATAGAGATAGATTCCTGTAACGTCGATTTTCTCGAGGATGATTTCCCAACCATTGGGGAAGTCAAGAAAGATGTCGAACTGTTTGAATTACAGTAAGACATCCAATCATCATTTGGTGAGGGGGAGAATTTAGACTCTAACTAAGTCACCGAAGATGGTATGCCTCCCTTATCCGAAAAGAATGGAGGAGACTTGTCTGCTCAGGAGAATGAGATTCATCCTTGATCTCCCATACATGAGGAAAGTCAACCTGTAAATAAGGTATGTCCTTAATCTCCTGCTCATGCAGTTAGTCCACATATTCAGGATCCCATGCCCCAGAGGGATAGTGGGATTGACTCTCCACATGCTCAGGGCCTCATACCTCTTAGAGAAAGAGGGAGGGATGCCTTACTTAGGCAGACAAACAATGAAGGTCCTATGATCCGAAGGAGTGAGCGTGGAAGAATTCCTCAACGATACTTCCAAATCGAAGAGGAAATATTCATATACACTCCCTTGGAAGTTGAGATGCCTACCTCTTATCAAGAGGCGATTGACTCACCAAACCACAAAGAGTGGATGGATTCTATAAGGGATGAGATGGACGTGATGGCGGAAATAAGGTTTGGGAACTTGTTGATCTTCCACCCCAGTGTAAGTCTATTGGAAACAAGTGGGTTTTCAAGATAAAACATCGGGCAGATGATTCGATCGATAAGTTTAAAGCCCGTTTAGTGGCGAAAGGGTTTACATAAATTAAGGATGTAGACTATAAAGAGACATTTTCTCCTGTGATGAGATTTGCCTCTATTCACTTACTCCTAGTCGTGGTTGCCCATTTGGACTTAGACTTATTTCAAATGGACATAAAGACTGCTTTTCTCAACAGTAGCCTTGAGAAAGAATCTATACAGACCAATCCATTGGTTTTATATCAAAGAGACAAGAGGACAAGGTGCGTCGTCTTAAAAGGTTTACATACAGTCTTAAGCAGTCTTCCAGATCTTGGTACTTAAGATTCCATAAAGTTATAACTTCGTTTGACTTATCTATGGTTTCGGAAGACCACTGTGTATATATCAAAAGGTCGACTGGGGGGATTATGTTTATACATTGATGATATATTACTGGTTGGGAACAATTGGGAGATGATTGAAGCCACTAAGAAGTTGTTATCCTCTGTCTTTGAGATGAAGGACATGGGTGAAGTCAAGTATGTTCTAGGCATGGAAATAATCAAGAATCGTCATAAGAAACTTTTAGGTATGAGTCAGGAGGCATATATCAAGAAAATCTTAGAACGATTCTATATGCATCATTCCAAACCCGTACACACTCCAGTTGAGAAGGGTTTAACCTTGAGCCTCGACTAATGCCCAAAAACAGACAAAGAAAAGGAGGTCATAAGCAATTTTCCTTACGCTAGTGTCATAGGAAGTTTAATGTATGTCATGTTATATATACGGCCAGATATTTGCTTTATGGTTGGTTTGATAAGTCGTTACCAAAGCAACCCAGGACTTGCTCATTGACAAGCCGTCAAGAGAATCATGCACTACCTTTGTGGTACAACCAGCTTGGTCCTATGCTATCAAGACGGAGACCTTAAGTTGAGCGGATATCCAGATTCCAATTGGGGTGGTGACCCGGATAAGTCCAAGTCAACCTCAGGATATGTATTTACCCTGGGTGAAGGAGCCATATCGTGCTGCAGTAAGAAGCAAGACTGCATAGCTCTATCGACCATAGAGGTAGAGTATGTCGCATGTAGCCTAGCCATGCAGGAGGTAATGTGGCTTAGAAGTTTCCTCCAGGATCTTAACCTCACTCCTAAAGTTGATGATCCTATAGAGATGTTATGTGACAACACAGCCGCCATCCAGTTCGCTAAAGATCCGAAGTTTTATCGGAAGACGAAGCACATCAAGAGGTGTTATCACTTCGTGCGAGACTCCATAAAGACGAAGGAGGTTTCCATCAAGTATATACCCACTAACAAGATGATCGTTGATCCATTAACTAACAGAATTCCTAGAGATGCTTTTAAAGCACATTCGTTGAGTCTAGGACTTTGTAGAGTTTAGTTTTTGGATGAAATCTTGTTGCGTATAACAGATATGTTCTTCTTGTAATGAGCATTTATGAAATAAAGATTGAAGGTCCTCTTTGTAATTTATTATTAGACATGTTGAAATGTCACAGGCTTCTGATTGGCCTAGTCACATAGGCAATCGCCCTGACACTTGAATAGTGAGCGGGATGAGATTGAATTATATTGACACTAGGCGTGCAATATTGATTATTCGTACTGGAAGTGTATGAATGTAATATAGTCGCCTTAGTAAGTCTAAGATGAGACTCAAGGGAGTCGAATATGAGATATGATTTCATATTGAAGCCTTAAAAGCTGAATCTTGAGTGTCAAGATTAACATTTAGTAAGTTAATCTAGTGACTCAGGTTAAATTTTTGATGAAAATCTAGACTGGTGATTCACATGGCATATAGAGTGACGATCCCAGGTAAGTAGGAGCTATGTCATGACATAGGTTTCATGCTGTGTGTGCTTAAAAGATGACCATATACGGAGTTACAATTGACCTCTCTATCTCTTGTCACTGTCTAACCCTGTGGACGATGACCCTTTGACTTGAAGCTGTGGTACGAAGTCAAAGCTTGATATTGCTACTTTAATATGTGTCTTAAGGGTCATGATGTATACGGTTCAACGAGAACATGTTAGGAAAGCAATTAAGCTAAGATGCAATATCATGAGTGTTTAAGAAAACGTCTATGCATCATCACCAATATCAGCCCGGGCGATTATATTGAGTATATAATCATATGATATATCATGGCATAAGGGATTGGAAATGCCACTAGTGATGTTTAGGATAATTTGGGGTATCGCATTTCGTAAAATTGTTATGTTGGTTAGATTGTAACTTAATACAGCACTACTTGTTACTTTTCGGTTGCACGTCCTATTCCTAGTATGAAGTGTGAGGAGTTGTGATTCGTAGAGAGCATGTGTTTATGGCTTTCGTGGCCGAGTGGGAGTTATTGGTCGGGCCTATTTGATTAGGCCTGAAGGCTACGAAGTGTCGCCTAGGGCAACAACCCTAGCTGCCCCATAACCTATAAAAGGAGGTTTTGGGGGTCAGCCACGGATACACGTGAAAAGCACAAATATCCCAGACTCCCTCCCCTCCCCTCACGACTGTCGTACCATCAACGCTAGGCTTCGGGTTTAGGACGTGGACACCCATAAGGCAACTCTGGTAGTCACCCCTCATTACTACATATGTGGACTATCCCCGACAGTTCTTTCCGTATCCAGGTCAGTCCTATTTGTCTAACAATTATAAGTCTTAGGGAAACCTTACATACCAGTACACCTCCATTCAACCTCATCTGACCTCCATCGAATAGCCACATCAATATGATTCAAGGAACAGGAAAGAAATCAAACTGGTAAATGCTTTTTCCATAGTAGAGTCAAGCCACCCAAGTGGCCTCTATAATCAACGTAAGTTCCATAAAAGCCCTCTAGCTGTTCCACCAAAATTTTAATCTCCATTGTAGTTAGTTTGGATTCTGAGAGAAAAACCAAACTGGGCTTATAACCCCTGAAAATTCGCCGAAGGTTGTCTACTGCTCGAGGCTTGCAAAGACCTTGGTAGCTAATACAGTGGAGACTCATTTTCCTCAACGGGGTTGCACTACAGCCTCTGCCGCCTGAATAGGGTTAATAGTATGAACAAAATCCATATTTTTGGGGCCTAGGTTCTCAATAATCTGTACTTTTAGGTCATGTGCCGCAGCATCATCCTGACCTTTCTTCATCTTTGTCATGTGGCCACGAACATCAATAGGCACTTGATCAATGTTTGTAGCCAAACTAGCCTTATCAAAATTTAGACGAGCTTCGACAAGATTGTCATTATTAGATGTCCTTAGGCTAAGAAGTCTACTCCCCTCTTGCAGGATTTCCTTCTCGGTTTATTTGGCTATCTTTTTCACTGAAGAAGCAAGCATCCAAGACCTATGTTGAAGTTCAGCCTTAGGTACCTTATGTCATGATTAAGAGTCCCACATTGAATAAGTGATGGAAAGTTCCTAGGCTTATAAGCGGTGACACTGCACACCCCATTAGATCCGCCTTTTGGAGAAAGAGTTATGGGCGGTGACAAGTAGTATTAGAGTCAACCAAGACACGATTCCGATGGAGTATTAGATACGTGATCGGAGGATCCTTAGCTTATGAGTGGTGGTGCTGCACACCCTATTAGGCATAACTGAAGTCTGGGAGCTTTATATACTTCATCTTGAGCTGCGTTGCCACATTATTTATAAAGATTAAGTTTAACTACAGTCCGGGAGCTTTATATACTTCATCTTGATCTACATTGCCACATTATTTATAAAGATTAAGTTTAACTGCGAGCGTATGACTTTCGTAATAGCACTTTAGTGCACAAGGATGGATTGCAAAATTAGGTTGCTAATTCGTCTACGTTAACATGCAATCGAAATTGATACAAACTAAATTTAGATAATTACTAAATATTAAAGTCAAATGGAAAACTAAACTACAGTCTACCAAAAATCAAAAGTATCTCATGGCATAAGTAAATCAATAACACAAACCTCAGCCTCAAATTTAATTAAAATTGAAGAAAAGGAATCAATTCACCTCACCTTGCAAATCCAAGCATCCAAAACAAATTCCTCAACTAGATTTAATTCGAAAATGCAGAAAAAACATAATTTCATATTGAATGCAAATTGGTGTGAAATTGTAAGTTTAATCAACACCCAAAAAAAACCGACAGAGATCAAGAGACTACCCAAATTAGGAGCAGGGGCACGGAAGAACCTGAAATTCAAAATGGGGGACGCAACTTGAAACTAGCTAATTCAAAACTTGAATCACTTACTTGCAACACTATTATTACTCGAAATCTCACTCAGAATTAACAACCCAAAATCCACATTACAGAAATCGTGAAACTAAAACCTAGATCTGAAAATCGAAATAAAAGAGAAGCAAGAACGAAAATTAATAATCGGAAGATCGAACTCTACTCTTTGCTATTCTCCTCTATCTTTTTGGGTTCTGGCCCTCCTCATACTTGTCTCAGCTGCTCAATTATAGCCCATAATCATCAATTCAACACTTGATTGCTGCAATTAAACTTGAATTAAACCCAAACTTGTAACTGCCAAATTGATAATAGCGATGATCAGGAAGATAAGGGGTGGAACTAAAGAATGCAATTATAAAAGATAAATTAAAGGTGGGAGGTGTAGTTATGGCGCATAAGGCAGTGAGGAAGAAGATAAGAGCAAGTCCAACGGGGGCCAAATTTTGGCTCGCCCATCAAGGACTGCGGACCGAACCGCCCGCTCCCTGTGCAGCAGTGCAAGCCCGCAGGCAGCTCACGGGCCGGCTCACCACCTCTTTTTCATGCTTTTTTGTTTTTTTAAATTTTAAATGATTTTTTCTTTTTTTTTGAATATTAAAAAGAAGGTTGTGTGTTGTAGAGTGGATCCATGAATACTATTTTATTTGGTGAGCCAAAGTGGTGATCCTCACATTAGAGAGGGAGATAACTGTGAGCCAAAAAATTGGCTCATAAGCTGATGTGGCATATGTAGGCCCCCACTGATGAGCCAAAAAAACCGCTCAACACTAAAAATGCTCTAAAGCAGTATGGCGGGAGGGATTCTCGGGGGCTTCTTTTATTTAGGAAGAAGAAGAAAGGAAAAGAATATGAAGGAGGGAAGTCAGTGATCACGTGGAGCACACAAGAGGGCTAAGTGAGGATGAGGTATGGGTAAGGTCTCGCCTGGGCCTTAGGCTACAAAAGCAAAAGGAAGAAAACAAGAGGGGAAGGAAAACTAGGCATAGTGGGCCCGCTGGGGGAGAAAAGCTGTGTGTTGGGGGGAGGGTTGCCTGGTCACATTTGCTGGACTTCTGGAGAAGCAGTAGAGCGCTTTTCAATGCGTTAATGGTCTAACAACTCGATAATAGTTTGTCACAAAAACTATACTCTTAAAGATTGCTTTGTTTTTTCGAATAGTCCCAAAAAGTTAGATTATGTACGTCCAATTTTTCAATTACAATGTATTATTTATATAAAATTTCTAAAACTCTTCTAAAATTTAAATATCGAACTTTAATTAATTTTTAAAAAAATTTAAAAAATCATAAATAGACCACCAAAATAATATATCTGCAATTTATATCATGAATAACAAATATTTGATCACCAACACAAAAATATAACATTTTCATTTACTACACCAAAAAACGAACACATCTGAAATTTTTTGTCACAAGTAAATAATTTTGGGTAACCAACGCAAAACATAAATAACATTTCTTCAATATACAAAAGAAATTAACTAATATCAACACTCTAACTCCATACGACTTTCACATACTTCTTTCCACTTTCACCTACTTTTTTTCATTCCTTATCACCCCACATACAACAAACCACTCACACCCACTTTCACCCACTTCTTTCCACTCCTTTCATTTCACACCTATAATATACCCACGAAAAGAATAGGACCTTAGTAGCTTAAATCCCTCTTCAATCTTTTCATTGTAATATTTTCACTTCCAAACTTTCAATAAAAGAAGTTCCCCAATAGAAAACATTGTTCAATCGAACCTTATGTCTTAAATATTATAATTTTTTGATTAAAATCTCACTATCCCTTAAATTAAAAAACTTGATTAGTGACTATAGCTTGAGGTCAGAAACAAAACAGTTCTGTGTTGTACCTGATCTAATGGAGGTGTGATTGAGATTAGCGTAGAAGCTAGAAGAATGTCAGGTGTCAGATACGTCACACAAACTCAAACATGTGTGGCGTTAGCAAACTCACTTGGAACCCTTCTTTAATTTGCTAGTAAATCTTAAGTGATACTTAACTTAGACTTGAGAAGTTAAGTAAGTACATACACACTGCGAGAGAATCTAAAGAGAGAGAGTTTGGGAGAATGCTTTGTATTGTACTTGGAATGCTTTCAATGTCTTAATGTACAAATGAGCCCCTTTGGAAGTATATATACGCATCCACCTCCTCAATACACGGTGGAGATCTACTTGATCGTACTGTTATTATTACACATCTAGAATGTTGTATACAAATATCCAAGATACTATATACATGTAGAATAGTGTAGAGCATTTCAGAATATCTAGTATAACTTAAAAGGTTCTAGGATATTCCACAAGATCCTAATCACTTTAGAATATTCTAGAATAATCTAGAAGACTCTAGACTACCCCAGAAGCTTCTAGAATATGTTAAAACATTCCATCGTATTCCAGAAGGTTCCAGAGCATTCTAAGCATCCTAGACATTCTAGAACTCTCTGAAAATTCAACCCGTGACGTAGAGTTCAGCACCGACTAAGTTCAGGTAAAACTTTCTAATTAAGCTTTTATTATTGCTAAGCATGATGGGCCTATAAACACATTAAAAATAATATTTATATAGTAGATTATGTAATTAGTACAAGTAAATTCATTATAAGAAGTTAAATCATTTAAAACAAACGTCTTTCTTGAAAAAACCCCAACAAATAGCCAAATTACACGGAATACCCCATTTGAGCCAAAGCCAAAAGTTTCTAAAAGTTTCGGACAAAAATAATAATAAAAGGACCAGAAGTCATTTTTGTCAAACCTTGAAAGGCCCAAAAAATTCATTCTTGAACTTCTGGTCTCGAAAATTCAGACACCATACCCAAAGGTACCGAAAAGTAAATAATTCACTCTTACGACCAATTTATTCCTGAAAAATCTTCATCAGTTCCCACAGACCAATTTGATGATCTAGATTTGCTTCATTTAGAATTTTAGATCAACGGCATTAATTTGTCCATTATGGTGGCTGAAAAAAAATCATTTACCATAAAATCTTGCTTAACAAAGTGCTACAAAAGATTGCGTGTGCCAAGCCCAAGAAGCGGATCTAAATTTCGTCGCAATTGGACAACCAAAAAATCATCATAGAAAAATTGCATCGTGTCAGAATTTGCATCGTACAACCACAGATTGCGGGGTCTCAGGAGAGGTTCCAAAAATTTTGATCAACTGCCCACCACAAACTTACTCGACAAAAACATCAGAAACAAATTAGTGTACAGAAGCCCGTGGCTTAAGATTTTGGTGCATAGATCCCTAATAAACATAAGGCAATATTCTCCAGGGGACAGTTTTACGGTACTCAGCCCAGATGCCTCTGTACTTCTCAGCACATCGAGCTTCATCTCTTCTCTCTCTCCATATTAGCAGAATGAGAAGATAAATCGGGTAAAAATAAGGGATCGGAGAGCTGCGAATACAAGTCTCAAGATTAGAACAGGCTATCAGAGCGATAAAGAAGGGGGGCTTTTGGGCAACTTTACACATGCACAGAACCTAGAGGGAATTGAAACCTTGGGTTTCCTTGTAGAACTACCACCAGAATACATGCCAAAGGCGCAAGAAAGAACAATGGTTTTGAAAGAATAAGCATCACCTTATTCCACAAGGCAGGCTGAATGAAAGAGCCAATAACAAGTCTCCCAGGTAGTTACAGTGCCTCGCGATTCCCCTACAATCGCAAATGTCAAAAAAAGTTTCAGTTTGTGCAGGTCATCACTGACACCGGTTGAACCACACTAACCAAATCTAAAACAAATACAAGCGCCTAGCTTTTTTTGCTCCCCTCTTTCCAGGCAAGGATCTGAGATAGGCCCTGACAGTAAAAGCTCTTAGATGCCCAATGAACTGCGGATATACATCTGATGCTATAAGAGTTCATGATTTCATCCCCCAATTCAGCATAAGAATGACAACCAGACACTCAAAGGTACACCAAATTCCAAAGGTCATACGTGACTTCTGGGTAAGAGAGGCTCAGGCATCACCACTACAATGGCATTCTTACCGACTGAAGTAAACAAACCTACTGACCCTCACCCCTAACAACCACCACAAAAAAGGGGGTGGGGGAGAAAAAGGGTCTTGCCTAGTTTGCATCGGCTTGATAAGTTTCCCCCATTTTACCTCAATTGACAACTGCTAGTATTCCACCCATTCATATTTCCCCAATCAAAGAAAATAGGTCTGGCCTACTTCACATCATCTACTCCCTAGAAGGTTCTGCATCATTGATCAAATTTTGTTTCTTTCTTCTTGTCAGGCTCTCATCCATGCTTTTCCTACAAAAAGCAATACACTAATCTGATTTCAACAAGAGCCAGTAGCAAGCAATTGGAACCCAGTAACACAAATGGATCCAGATTACTTTCTTTTCTCTCCGGTTGCCTTGTTTTCTCAACCAAATTAAGATGGATATGCATCTAGTAAAGACTTACCAATAGCCAGAAGCAAGCAACTTGCCTCCAATAACCTTGGGAGGTCTGCCCCATATAGGTGCTTTAGGATTCTTCTTGAACACATGCTTTTGCTTGTTCGCCCCTCTGAAGATGAGATACCTAATCAAATTAAATACCCAATTAGCAAGCGACACCACCCGTATCCTATGATAAATTAAATTATGAAACAAGCAACAAAGCTATTTCAAACAGATATTGCCTGCCAAGGGAGGGACTCAACAGAAATGAACAAAAATTTATAGAAATGACAGGTCGACAGCAAAAACTGATTAATGCAAACTATCTACTACATGTTACCCCATCAGAAAAACAATGCAATTTGCCACAACTGCAGCTGTTGTTAGCTCCACCTGATTTTTCAGAAGCCACCATCCCTACAATCGGAATTAATCAAGCATTTTAAGTCTAACAAGATAAAATATCATATTCAATGATAAACAGAGGCATTAAAGAGTCACAAATGTGATAACCCAAGCATAAGCATATGTAACGATGACAAAACATAGCAAGAGAAAACAATGAATGGATGCTTTACAAGCAATAACTGGCAACAAAATGCCTAGTTTACAATATAAACAGCAGGATGACTTAGGCGTTGGTGCAGCTTACAAGGATGTCAACTGCAGGTGTTCTTAAGAATAGGCCTTATTTGATACCTCAGTAAATACTTTTCAAGAACCAGAATATTTGGTAGCTGGTGAATCCTACTGATAGCAACTATGGATAAAGCACAGTAGGTTGAATAAGACAACGTATGGTGGCCATTAGGCCATACAATACATGCAAAAGATCCAAACCATAGATGACCATAAGTGTTGATTACACAATTGAAAGACATTAGAAATTACAGGAAGCATACAGTAATATATTAAGTCCTTCCGAACCCCACCCCCCACCGCTAAAAAAAAACCAAAAAAATGAAAAAAAGGGAAATTCATTTGTAAATAGGAAAGGGAAAATAGCCAAGCACAGCAGAAAGAAAAACAGCCAACAGGGAGTTATATAACGATACTGTCAGTTG
Source organism: Carnegiea gigantea (assembly GCA_029747015.1). Lineage (NCBI taxonomy): Eukaryota > Viridiplantae > Streptophyta > Magnoliopsida > Caryophyllales > Cactaceae > Carnegiea > Carnegiea gigantea. Next base: position 40,874 of record JAKOGI010001856.1, on the reverse strand, counting down.
AGATACCAGGTCCAGATCAAATTATAAAATTTCGCCAAGATCATATACCTGGATACTAAATGTGAAAGGGATCCAAACCAAATCCCCAAAAACCAACATAAAGCCCAACTTCTCTGCAATTATGTCCCACCTACAAAAGAGGATGATACATAATTCATTATGTACAAGAACAATAGAAAAAAAAGTCCCAGTGTGGATCCAACAGAAAATCTGGGGAAGCCCAACTATATGCATTCTGACCCCTAACAAATAACCCAAAGTAACAATTGGAGGCATTTACATAAGAATCAAACAAGTCTAAAGCAGTCAGAACTAAAGCTAAAGGACCACTAGGCATTATAAGCAAAAACCGCGGCAACGAGTATGGAATCACATGGAAATTAAGACAACTACAAGGAGAAATGCAAAGAAAACCCGAACTAGATACATTATAGACGTGGATAGCATTGGGCACAAAAATCCTAGGTCATCAAAGGGTCCTCCTCAAAGGGACACAAATGTTGTTAGATGAGCCAAATCATGTACAATAACCTAGCTTAGGCTCTTTTTAGGTCTATACCTTTTCTCTTTTCTCCACTAACAACAATTCTTCCCAAATTCATCACCAGGCACAAGATATCTTCTCTTAACATGTCCGAACCATCTAAAGCCTCATTTCGCAGACTTTACCACCTAATACGACCCACTCCGACATTTCTGTTAATCACGTTCTTTCAAATTTTGCCCATTTTAGAATGGGCATATGTCAACCTCAAAATACTCATATTCACCACCAATAACTTCTGACGTTTCAACACTTGGAACAATACAACAGTGCAAGTCTAAATTCCGTGTGATAAAATTACTCTTAACTCTAAGTAGGATCCACTTAATATGTAAGAACCCACTCCACATATTTGCTCCTGTGATTGAATGTAAGTTGGTGTCCTCCTAGGTTACTCTATTGCTTTAGATGATGAACTTGAAATATATTAAGTAGTAGATTTTCACTATGCTATATTTCCTAATTTAACTTGAACTTCTAAAATGATAGTATCATCATGCAACTTGCACCCTCAGTACTCACTCTCATAGTGAATTTGACTTTCTTATGTCACCACAATGTTTCTCCAAAGATCCAGTTTACAAGTAATATGTTTTCTGTTGTCTCATCCACTACAGCAATATTACCAGTAAGCTGTCACTTTGGTAAACCATCCTGAATCACCAATCTAAGCTTATCCATTAACTCTATCCTCCAATTCACCAAAAGCAAGAAATAGGGGTGAGCGAAGGGAATGAGAAGGAGAATTCTTGGATAAAGCACTATTCACTTGCTAAGCACACAAAAGTGTTATGTAGAACCACGACAGATTGCTTTAAATACCGAAGTCTTTGTAATCATTGGATTCATACCCATTATGATTGAACAACTTCAACCATATTTTTCATAATATACATTTTTACATAAGAGTAATAAGCAAATACCAACCATCAACACATAAGTTGCTACATTCGTATCCAGATTATTTGAAAACTACTATCCGTATTCTGGAGCAACTCCAATTTCTCTAGTTTAAAACTAAGATTACCCATTTGTTAAAATTTCATAGCCCCCCCCCCCCCAAATAAAAAAACAACCCAAAAAAAACAGAAAACTATGTCCCCATTGAGTATTATGAGCAGCAGGCATCTAAAGAATCACTTCTTTAACTAAATTCAATGTTCCTTTAGATTAGCTTCTATTCTACATGGCAACATGAGCATACATAGGAATCTTACATTGTGATCCTACCCTCTATGGAACCGTAAACGTCATTCTTTTATTTCAATCATAAATTAGCTCTACCCAATTTTAACGTTACATATAATATGATACAATACAAACAGAAGCATGTATGAACAATGCAATGACTAAAACTCTGGAGTGGGGTAATCATAAGCTATGATACCCGGACTCTCCATTTTGCCCATGCCATACCCATGTCAAACACGACACTCCGCGAATAGTACATGGGATACGTGTCGAACCCTTATCTAGACTCTAAAGCAGCAAGCGTGAAAAAGATTATGAATATATGATCTTTTTTCTTCTTTGCTCATTATTATTTTAGTGGATCTTTATGTTCAGCCGTTTGACAAGTTGACAACATTGTAACTATTGAAATATTCTTGGAATGTACACTTGAAATTGCCACTTCCATATCTAAAATTATGAGTCCTCGTAACCGTGTTCAAATTTTGCACAGTGTCCCTGTGTCTTAAAGTTAGAGTTTTGACGAGTTGGACACTCGGATCCGTACCTGCGTCCAACACCCCCTACCCGAGTCCATGTAACATAAGTCATAAGAGATCCATAGGATAGCATATGTATTTGGCTATCAATTCTTATGTGAGCTAATCATAGATATGGCTCAAACTATGAAGAATAGGATTAGATTTTCCAGCATAAAATGGACTCACATGAATTTCATTGTGTATGGCCCATCCCTCATACCAGGTTAATTGATTAAAGTTCACAACAAGTGTAATAGATATACATGATAGACATTGCTTTAAGAAGGGTAGTTCTGAGTAAGATCCCCTTCCCTCCCCCCAACCCCAGCCCGTGAGAGAGAGAGAGAGAGAGAGAGAGAGAGAGAGAGAGAGAGAGAGAGAGAGAGCCCTGAATAAACAACCGAAATGACAAAGTATCAGTATTCACCACCCTGTAGAGCAAAATGGGAAACCAACGCTTGCATACTAAAACTCAATATCATGAAATAAATGGACAGAGGTAATAGATTAGCCAACATAGTTTGTGTTTCCACCGAAGGAAGATGCAGATGCCTGGTGCATACATAAACTATTAAGGCAAGTTGACCTAGTTGCTGCAAAATAGGTCTGCTCCTATTGACACTCAAAGTAGATTCAGTATCTAAAATATTTGGCATTCACAGCGGAGTATCTGAATAGAGGTCTCAACACATTCCTATTCCAATCAAACAGCATACACGCAACAGAAAAATCCCACAGGCATCAAATCTGCAAGTCCAATGATCAAAATTCAACAGGAACTCTCTAAAGTCTCAGGTAAGTGCACTTACGTGGAAGTCATGTATTCCTCATAGAAGAAGTAATCCAGGATGTAAAACTGAAACAAGATGCAGTGAAGAAATAAGCAACTCTGCTCCCCAGAGCTGGAGAGGGGGGAGGGAGGAGGGGGAAGAAGGGAGGAGAGAGAAAAAGACTTTACAACGCAGAATAGCTGATATAGAACCATTGACTGGTTTAAATTGCCATCTTGGATGCTTTTAGCCAAAACTGAAAGATTAATAAGTAACCATCCCAACATTCCAGCTCTGACAAAGAAAAATCTGTAAAAGAAAAAATTACAGAGCATGAAATTTCTTCACAGTGACAATATATGTAGCAAAACTATGTAATTTAAGGAGCTCTAATTATTTTCTTATTCAAACAAGTGCAGTATCACAAATTCTGGGTGGAAATCAAAGAAAAGCAAACAAATGAGAAAAAATAAAGAACCGTAAATATCCCCAGAAGTAGAAGACAGTGAACAGCTGATTTGAACCATTTATGCTTCCCATATTGTATCTTCATGCCTCATGAGTCATGACCATAATTTTCTTAGATTTTAAAATAATTGCTCTCATAGTAGGTAAGAGCCTGCTTCATATTGCAAGCTGTTTGGCTAACATGTTAGACAGTGTGGAACACAAAGCACTTGGGGAAAGCTATAATATAATCTGCAGGTCCAATAACTCATTCACAAAGAACATTTTAAATTAAAAATTCTAAGACATACTTGAGATCAATGCCCATGAATTGCGGATTCAGTTGTATTCCAAACCACCTGTAAGAAACACAGAGGCCAACAATGTCAATTACTTCACTAGATCAGATGCCCAAGTGTATTAACAGAAATTTTAAAACGCTAAGATGGACTCTTCAGAATTCCATAGTTGACATTTTTATGATACTGAAATCTATTCTTGGAGGGAGTCAATTGATCCATAATACAGTGAGAAATTTATCAATAATTTTAAAAGACTACAGAACACACCAATTATGATGATTAGCGCAAGCAAAAGAAGTGACATCACACGGTCTCTTGAACCTTCAGAGGCCCACTCCCAGAAGTAAGATTGTATTAAATCAAACTTGTGATCAAGATAATAAGCTGCTAATGCCTAACAGATCTACAGAAACAAATATAGTTCAAGGGTTTTGGAACTATACACAGACAACAGCACCATGATTCACTAAAAAGGAGAAGAGGGAGCCATTTGTGAAAGGGCTAAGCAAGATTGTTGATCCAATTTAATCGCTGAGCCAACAGCATTGAGACAAGGCGTTCCTAAAGCAAAGGAACCAGGATACATATTAATAAATAGAGGAAAACGGCCAGATTGTTATATCAGCATTTAACAGGAAACAGAACATCTGTAGGTGTTCAGAGGATTTAATTTAGCAGGACATAATTTTAGACAGTTTTAGCATTTTGGAAATCAATAATTGTCATGTAGAAGCAGGTTCTAGATATTACTCTTGTTAGACATTGACATTTTGACATAAACGAGTCCTTGAGTGAATTGTTAATCTGATTCTGAGGAAGAAATTCTGTGAAGGATAACATCCTTATTCTTATCACACGTTATGATTTTCCTGCATTGGGTAGTCTCTAGAGATCTTCTAATGTAAATTTCTATTATCACATCAAACACCCCTGCCCTCCCCCATCAGAAAGAATTCTAAGAAAATGAAAACCAGTAATTAAGAGGGGAGGAGGGAAGGCACCTAATTCTCAATTGGTTGTGGAATTGTTGATTTCAGACTGAGAAACCAAGAAGGTTTGACAATGCTCAAAATTCTACTAAGCATGCTAGACATGATATGGTAGATTAAACAGAAGGATTTGCATACTGCTACCAACTTCTCAAAATTCTCATTGATAGGTCAACCACTTAACCGCATGTCATGAATTTGACAACACTTGAGATTTTCCTCACGGCGCAACAGTGGGTGTAAAGGTGATGTCATCAATTAGCAAAAGTAAAAAATGAAACCAAAGAGCTATTTTATAATGTGGAGGGGGGAGCAAGATGAACGACTTCTGTAGAAAAGCATTTTACATGTTATAGAAATAAAGTGGGCTTGATGCAAAGGTTGATTCTATCAAAATTCAAAAGGGTAGGAATCAGTATACAAGATAAACTTTACCATGATGCTTTAGCAAAACTGCTTGAAAACCAGAATCCAAGAATCAGCAGTAGGTAGGCTTGTGCCTGTTGGGCTGACTAGTGAAACCGGTTAGAACAAGTTGGACTCGTTCATCTAGATTTGTCAATAATTGGGATTGTGTGTACCCCCCCCCCTCCCCAAACCCCTCCCAAAAAAAGACCCACACATTCACACAAAAGGTTTGAAGAGATCTTCATGCAGCGTCACTGGCAGAGAGGTAGAATATGTACAAAACATTTTCAAATTATGTTTCTAGAGTAGTTACAAGGATTTGCTGGTGGAAAACATACAAAGAAAGATGTACGCATAGAGATTAAAAGTCAAGGGGATAGAGACTTGTTAACGTAATGCATAAATAGATCACGCTGAGTTTTTAACTGACTAGCACAAGTAGATTCTGACCGGGACTAAGAAAGCCTAAAGTCAACACAATGGTCGGCACTTCCACAAGAATGAGCTACTACCATCCTCATCCTAGGCCAAGGACTAGCAGGTTAATATAACTCATCCAAAAAGAGGCAACTAAGAGATTCTAGAATTCACTGTTCACATAGAGTCTAGCACTCCCACAAGAAGGAGCTACTACTATCCCCATCCTAGGCCACCACAATCTCATTTCCATAGTAACATCCAACATATGTGCAAGATTTTGTCAAGTAATTGCCACTATTTTCTTCAGTTTCATTTCCTCTCCTAGTCTCCATCAACATGACCCTCTCACACCTCCTCAATAGTAAATCCACATGACTCATTCTGATGTATCAAAGCCATCAAAGTCTTGCTCGACACATCTTTTCAAGCAATCCCACATTTTCTCAAATCACTTCCTTGCAAATCTTAACCTTCCTAGTTTATCCTCTGACACAATAATTATCATAGCTGCCCTTGTCACTTTCCAAATATGCGGCTGCTTAATTGGCTATCATGTTGACCCCATATATCCATTCCAGGCCCACCTAACCAACACACAATAAACTGCCTCTTAGGCTCTTATAGTATATGCGAGATTATTTTATCACACAAAGTCATAAGGCATTCTTCCATCTCTCCCAACTCGTTTTCAATACTGTTGGTTATGCACTTATGCTCCCATTAACAGAACAACTGCTACAAATTATCACCTCAAGGTATCTGAGAGGCCATCCTACTTCAGCATAGCTTCTGTCTAATACAGACCAGACAGCTGGTATCAAAATCTAAATAAGTACTGACATATCTAACTAGCTTTAAATTTTATTATATTTTCAAATAAAGAACTTGAAACTGCATTTTAATAGCCAGTATCATAGCACAGCTGCATAGAGAATACGTAATTACTTGAGAGGTAAGAAGTAAATAACACAACAAATAGCCGCACCTGGAATTCAGAGAAATTAGTAACCACGAACAGGGAAAACAAATTAAGCAACAAAAACAATCAGCACTGACAGAATAGCGAAGGTGGAAGAGCCCAAGAACAAGAAATGAAGATCTATGTACTGTTTCATCAGTGCCTACTTCCCACAGGTTTCAGTATTCCAAATAATAAATGCGTAAGAGAAGCAAATGGATGAACTCGCCCTGAATGCTGATTCAATGAAATCAAATGGTGTTAAGGTTGAATAAGTTTTTGACCAGATCACTAGGCAGCCAGCTTACATAATACAAGAACAGACCCAGGTGCAGTCGCTAATCAAGCATCCGTATCCATGAACGTAATCCATTCGGTCATGTCCTTTATCTGGAAATCAAAGGTCAAAGGGCCATTCCCTTGGCTTGGTCAAGGCACTGCTGCGGGCCAAGCTGTAGATAGTATTGCGAGAACTGCCCGAGGCGCGAAGAACCAATAAAAGAATTTCATTATAACCTTTGGTCCAGCGTAGAATACGATTATCTAGGATCAAAATAAAATTCAAAATAGAAAATTTGATTTGGATAAATCCACAAATCTAGAAATTCATTTCTGACGGAAGGAACAAAGATAGAATCAAACCAATTCCAAAAATGCCTTTCTGGGCTGTCGGTAAATGGGGTTCGTCGGATACGGTCCACATGGATTCTTCCCCCAACTAACGAAGAGATCTTGGTGGAATTGCTAGGCAAATGATGAGAATTAAGCAGGTTTCAGTTCGACAAAGCTGAATTCCAAGGTGTGACATGGGAGAGAAGGGATGTCATAATTGGGCTTTTGAATAGGATTCTAGTCTAAAAAAAGACTGGGTTGCTCGCAGAAGGGGAAAAAAGGAAGAAGTCATTGTTTTTTTTTTTTTTTTTAAATCTTATTGATCGGGGCGCAAATATTCCTGGAACACCTCTAACAGAGGGGCAAGCCTACCTTTTTTGAAATATTTCCAGTCGTTTTAATAGATGGCGATGAAATTGTTAGAGCTGAGGTTTCCCCCTCCCTGTTAAAAGTATACTTCTAACAATAGGGGTAAAATTTTTGCAATTCCAACTGACTAGGTGGGACTTTCATTAAGGATAGGCCACATATAGAAAGTTACGGCAGCAATTCCACCAAGATCTCTTTGTTAGTTGCCCTGGAGAACTAATTGGGTTGTTGCGGGTGAAACAAATGGGGGCAATTTGACCATGAAGAATGAACTCCTACCTTTTCCATCAAGATGGCAGTCATCCAAGAGTATTTAGCCTTGCAAGGTGGTTTTTGCACGAAAGCCAGAATCTTTCATAACATGGATTCCCATTCGAAGAAGGTCTCCCGCTACAAAGTAAAAATCTCCTATGTTGTCAGTTTCTCAATTTCAATTCAGACATGGCTCACAACGACCCAATTGCAAAAGCGGAGCTCTACCAACTGTGCACTACTTCTTCTACTAATCTCTAGTCCAATTCTCCTAACTACACCAATTTAACTGAGTGGCCAGGCGCTGTTCATTTTTCACATATTATATGCCCATTATCAAAACGCATTTAAGACAGTTTAGGGATTCTTGTGGATGGAGAGTGGCATCCACCAAGCAACGACCAAGGCCTCGTATTATTATTTACCAAACTTGTGTAAGTGACTCAGTGTTCTTATTAATTCTTATGGGTTGTAAGTTGTAACCAGCTGTACATCAAAGAAGAATAGGGCCAAGTACAAGTACCAGTCATGAATAAAGTTTCCAGAGACATGGGGCTTCAACGATGAGCCTGAATCACGAGAGATCCGACCCACAAGGTAAAGAAACAAAGTCACCTGACAAAAAGTGTAAAATGCTAAGGTAAGGATAATATTCAGGTAAAAAGAATTAGAAGGCATGATACAACCAGCCAAATAATCAATGGACAATAAGAGAAGTAAATAGACAAGATTAACTATTTAAAGATGCGACCACTAATAGAAAAATTTATTACGACCACAAGGCTACACACTGCCAAGGACGGAAGGAATCTTAGGACATTGCACTATGGTTAGCACTGAGAACTATGTCTATGCAATCACTGCCGGAGGACCCAGAGCCCATGCTACGTTTGGGGAAGAAACTGTTATGGAATTATTCATGAGATGATTCTTTGTTGAGGAGTAGTTTTTACTTACTGCTCTCTCTTGGCTATGGCCAGGTGTGTATATCCTCCGGCAGTTTGGATAGACCACAAGTTATCGTTTTGCATTGCCTAAACCTTTGGTTGTGTCTATAACATGGTAGGACCTAGGGAATAACTCTTTTGCACCCTTTCCCCTCCTCTCACCCTTCATTATGAATTGCATAAGATGTTAACATTTTCTAAGAAAAAGAACCAAACCAACAGTAAAGTCCTACATTGATAGTAAATAAACAGAGCTGGCAAATACCAACCATCACATCATGAAACGTAGAAGTTGAAAGCTACTAAATTCACTTTTACATGTGAACATAAAGAGACAAGTATAGCAAGTATTTCCATCAGATGACACAGGCACATTGACCAAATGCAAAATAACTGGTTCTTGTTGCTAACAAGCATTGTATCCCCAAGTCAATGAATGACGCAGACGTCAGACACCAAGATCTGATATCCAGATGTAAACCCTCGGTCCTATCTTTTCTTTTTTGGATGAATAGCCAAAGAAATATATTACTAAGACACCAAGGGGGTGACACCTGTCCTATCATATATTTACTTTAAGAAGCATTTCCACAATGCTAATGGTAAACTGCATGTTCTCTCCCCTGTATGAAATCCAAGCTGCAAAAATTCCCATAAATGCAATAGCTGTGAAGAAAATATTGTAAAAGTCAATCTAGCGAAATGGCAAATATCAGTTGAACATGTCTCTGCTTAACAAGCTGATAATGCAATGACCATATGCATGCACAAAAAGGAATAAAAAGGACATTTAAACTCATCAGGTGAGTTTAACTCTTACAATGAAACTGAAAACAGAAGTGGCTATGAGAAGCTCAAGTCCCCTCTCTGCAATGACCTGCAAATAAGCATATAGATCCAGTCACAAAATGATTACCAATAACAAAATCATACAACAGTCCAAGCAAAAAAGGATGCAAACCTTTATCTTTTTTTTTTTGGTGCTTTGGTTTTTATTTGGGGGGGGGGGTGCCATTCTCTAAGTAACGTATTGGTAAATAAACCTAGTTGTCAATCTGAAATGTTGAAAGCAAAATAATAGCTGCAGTAAATTCCAACACCATGACAAGAGGGGGATATCCCCCCTTCAAGATCATCAATCTTAGGGCTAATCATAGAGCAAGCTTCATACCCACTGAATTTTATGCAGGAAAAAGAAAACAATGGAATTGCCCATGAATGCTATTTTTCATCTCAAAGGAGGCACAAAGCATTAATGCAAACGGAGTGCAAAATCATGCCACTGTACAGCCCACAAAGATCTCTCCAAAAGACCTCTCCAGGTAAAAAACTAACCAAATACAAAACTTTAAATGCCCTCACATAGTATGATAAAATTGGAATTGATAAAGATGCCAATGTAGACTGCATACCGTGGGGGATACAACTCCAGCAGCAACCCCTCCACCGAGGAGCAAGACCAACAAAACAAGTGACAAGAGCCCTAGAATCAACCACAAGCACAAGGTGCATATTATTATATATTGCAGGCCCAAAGTCAGAAGATTGGAAGGGAGAGAGTAAACGAGAGCAAACCATTGCAACGATAATGGATGCATGTACCATCTGCTAAAGTGACACCAGGAACAACCTTGCCAGGTAGAAGGGATCCAAATATTGCCAGATATCCAATATAAGAGAGCAACAAAACAACCTGAAATTAACACAGAAAAAGGGAATTTACTTTAAAGAATTTAAAAAAAAAAAAAAAAACCAAACTCCGAAGCCATTACAGACAAAGGGAGTTATAGGAGGGTGTTAGTGACAAAGGAGAATATCAGATAATAAAGCAACGTCGACGCTAACTTTTGGATCACACATGATAGGGTGTTAGTCAAAGAATACTTCCAATGAATCTAGCTCTGTTGGAGCATCTAATTCACAAACTAGCATCGATGCGAGCTATTCAAGGTTCTCTTGAAATACAGAGAATTTGATTGCTTTGACCTTGCCATAGGTTCATTTCCCAGATGAAATCTCCCATATTGCCAGCATATCATTACAATGTCCCTTACCATATCCGGTGTTCTATCTAAAAAGTCAAGGCTTCCTTACTTGTGGCTTTTGTATGTGCACTCATTTCTTAGTGACATGTACTCCTTCTACCCGTTTCTGCTGTAATTCTCCTTCCATCTCCTCTGGATCTCCTTCCAATTTTCTGAGCTTTGGCCCAAAGTTCTGATCTTCTCTAATGACAAAATCATCTCAATAGCTTTCTTCATGCCAAGCTTTCAACAAACCCAAACTTTTTTGTAGTCGTATTATTCAAAAGAGAGTTGTCTTAATTACTTCAAATTGATCGCGGTTTCTCTCCCCCTCCTCCAAAATCAATTTTGAAACTAAAAACATATGGGTACAATCTAAATCAACCATTAACCAATATAGGAATCGCAACGGAAAAGACATTGAACCAATGCAAGAGAATAGATGGCATACCCCAACATTATACCTCCATAGCGTCTGCAATCCATAGTCGACCACCTGCAATGCGATAATCAAAGCTTCAACACATAGAAAATAAATTCACGCCCCATTTGTCCACTATAAAATTCATAGTGATTCTCCGATAGCTATAAACGGAAAATGTCGGTAGATTAGAAATAGGAAATGAAAATGTCAATCACAAATATGACAGCAATTCAATGAAACCAAGAATTTCCAATGTTGTGAGTGCAAGCTGACTCTTGAATTGAACTAATTTGGGATGCATCTGAACCCAAATACCACCAATAAATCAAACTTTTCAAAACAATAATCCCATCGCTTGAGAAAACAATGAATTTCCACCAACTAGTTGCTACTCAAAATCTGAAGAGTAAAATCGATAATGTAATTTGAATAGATAAGCAATGCAAAGCTTATTAGTGGAAAAAAGATCTAACCTGAGTCCCGTCGTTCATTGTCGATCACCCCCTTTATCCGAGAGAAGGCGGCAGCGTAGGGGGGAGTTCAGAAATCAGTCAAAGTTGGGCCGACTGCTGATCAAGATTGAGTAGATGTTGAGTAGTGAGTGCTAGAGAGAGAGAATGCCGAGAACTGAAAACAAGGGGGTTCCGGGGTTGCCGTCTGATCAACCAATTGCTCCAAATACGTACTACTTTGTGGCAATTATCAGGCAATATATATATCATGCTCTTGGGAGCGTATACTCTCACGAGCCACATCATTAAATATATATTAAAAAATTAATATATGATAAATACATCCGTAAAAAATATATATACGTAGATAAGGAGAGCATGTGCTCTCGGGAGCACATAAGAAATTGCTACAGTAATTTTCGATCAGGATTCTGATGGAATAGACATATTGGCATAATGACCCTCATCCAAGGCTGCCAGAACCGAATCAGATAGCGAATCGGTCACAACACTGGGTTGATGGTCAGATCGGTTAGACCGGTTGGATCGAATTTTGAAAATTTAGGTAGTTTTACATGCAAAATTGGAAATCATTCCCTGCAAAATCATTTTTTAGCTTTCAAACTTTATTCATGCACATAAGATAAAAATGAAAAGAATTTTACAGATTAACACATTATGCAACATCCATGTTGACATCTTCCCAACTTCCATTGCATTCAAGAATATCTAAAGTTCCCATAATCCACATACGACATACCGAAAAATGAAAATAAATCCACAAACTTGAATGTCATAATACAAGACTATAAGTCATACAAGAAGTTTATACAACTACCAATTGCCAAGCAAGCAAGCTAACAATTGGCATGCAATGTCCACAACGCAAAGAACAACTTCATAGCTCATAATGAAAGTATGAAACAAGTTGTCATCGATCTTCATCACTAGAGTCGAATTTATGTCCATCTTCATTTTGGGTTGAGACATACAAAACAGAACATTTTATTTAAGACTTTAAGCTACTGAAGCAAACTCTTAACTTTCAACTTTGAAGTTTCAAGGCATTCAAGCAAATGAATAGATGAAGGCATGAAGCCGCAAACTATGAAGCAAAGTTTCCAACAATAGAGCAACGAAAGCATGTTCAAACACGGCATTCAAGCAACAGAAGCAAACTTCGAAGTTTCCAACATATATCAAAATTCAAAATCATTGTTGAAATTTCAATCGAAGTTCAAAGTTCATGCCTTTATATTCATTATTCATCAAGCAACTGCAGCAAATACACCGAATTTAAACATGAAATTATGAATACAGAATTAGAGAGAGGATGAGGGAGCTCACTGAGAGAGGATGAGGGCGAACTCAGAGATGAATGAGCGAGAGTCGAGACTGGAGACTGCGACAGCAGCAGATATCTCCAGCAAGCAGCAGCGGCAGTGGGCAGATCCACAAACACGGCGGTTGCGCGCGAGACCCACGCCAGTAGATCGAAAGAGATGAGAGAGATTGAGCTTGACAGATTAGAGATGAGAGATTGAAAGTCTGGCAGAGAGACAGAGAGCCCGAAGATAAGAGTAGAAGACCGAGAAAGAAGACAGAAAATGAACTCACTCAATTTTAGGTTTCTGGCTTTCTGCCTTAAGTTTGGGCCCGGTTTGATTGCCAAAAAAATCCAAAAAAAGTTTCTTGGCCCAGCAAAATAATCAATTAAGCTAAAATAACTGTTGAACCACAGTTTAGACTATTCATCCGGTTCACCCGATTCTTTCGGTTCATTGCGGTTTTGATCGGTCCAAAAGTTCAGACAAGTCGAAGGCGCGATCAGGCCGCTGAGAGTGGTCGTTCACGGATGGACCGGTTCGATCGTCCAGTTCGGTCCAGTTCCTATAACCTTGCCCTCATCTTTCTTACCTAAGAAAGAAAATTTTATTTTCATTTTATTTATTTTATGTTTGTTCGAAAAGTTGAAAGTTAATTGTTTAATGTGACAATGAAAGCACTCTCTCATTCATCTGACCTCGACACTTTGGCTTTCTCTGTCCTCTGTGGTTCAATTTGATGAAGAAGAAGATGACGAAGAGACCGTGACGAACGAGAAATTAACGCATTTAGGTTTAAATTGAAGAAAACCGAAGCATCATGGTAAGACTTATTGTTCATCTTCTTTGCTTCATGATATCGCTTTTGCTTCACTTGAAGGTGCCTATCTTCTTATCTTCAATCATATGCTTTAGAAGCTAACAATGGAACTTTAGGGTTTAGAAGTGCTTGGTTTCAACATCTGCTGTTTTCATGAAGTTAAATGTCAAAGAATTTTAGGGTTTAGGAAATGAAGTTTTTTATTCATGTTTTGTGGTTAGGGTTCTTGGAATTGCCTAAAAAATTGAATGACAATATGTTTATAATTGTGTTTTGCTTAAAACATGATTTCAATTTGTGTTATCTTCGAAGTAGTTGAATATGTTTCTACAAATTATTTTTGCATGATGGCATATTTTTTTCTCTACCCAAAAATCTCGGTTTTGTGGGTAGGGCTAATGAACATGTCTAATTTGAATTGATGAGATATAAACTAATGGTTTTGCCAGCGTAAAAGTGTCTGATTGTTCATTATAAGGACAAAATAAACTCGGTGTTTGATGTTGATTTGGAGAAATATCTTATGATTCAACTTTATTATGGAGTGAAGAAATTAGCCACAGAACAAGGAGTCAATCGTCTTAAATTTGTTGGTTTTGATTGGCATCCACATTAGAAGAAAACCAGAGGTGGCCACTTAGGGTTGATAAAGATTTGATAAGTTGGTAAGCCATTAGTGTTTTAGATTGATGTCATTCTCATATATATGGCTGACTTGCTACAAGGCTAGTGATGTGCAAAAACCTATTGAAACTCTTGAGAAGTTCCAGTAGTAACAGGAATTTGATTGATAATTTGATTGTGCTTGCATCTATGTTGGTGCTAATGTTCACCAAAGGCCCAGCCTAAACGAAAAGCAAGTAGTGTTATTAACGCATCCTGCACCTCAAGACAAAAGTAGATAGTAAGAAGGTAGTTTTCACAATGTTCTTTGTAATAGCCAAATCCACTTCAAAATTTGGTTTAACACATGGTCGTCTCCTCTAGATGATTCAATCACCTAGTGCTCCTAGATCTCGAGAACTAATGGGTGGAAGAACTACAACACCATCGTCAGAGTCCTGAAAATAATTATAATCGCATGAGTATCCCCGACTCGTCCATACAAGAGTCTCGTTTGTTAACTAGTTACCCTTCCATAGAAGGGCCTAGGTTCTAGCTTGATACTAACTTTTGCAATACAGGATTGATCGTTTTGTCAAACTTTATATTTCACTTAACCTTTTCCAAACCAAAACATGCATAATCAATAAATTGTTCATAGTTCAAGTTCAAAATCTATATTGAACAAGGCTTGGTTCATAAAAATATACTTGTTTGAAAAACATAAACTTTCAACCATTCAAATATGTTCCCTGAATCCCTTGCACAATGTTATAAGTTTCCTTAATCCGCCAAAAAAATATACGCAAACAATTTCACAGTTTTGGTCCCAAATATAGTCCTAAGAAGCATAGAAGTCCTTTAGAGCTATATTTGAATCCTCTTGTGTTTTCCTCCCACCTATCCCCTTCAGAATAGCTACCTGCACTTATATCTTGTTTGCTAGCTCTAGTGTATTTCTGGCTCTCCTTTTTTTTGAGGGGGGCTGAGTCCTCCTAGCCGGACTAACCTATTCAACCTTTACTCTCGCTATTCCTA
Organism: Carnegiea gigantea; assembly: GCA_029747015.1. NCBI lineage: Eukaryota > Viridiplantae > Streptophyta > Magnoliopsida > Caryophyllales > Cactaceae > Carnegiea > Carnegiea gigantea. The sequence goes on along the minus strand of JAKOGI010001856.1, from coordinate 25,458 downwards.
ATTTGGAGGTGCATATAGAAGATATTCCCAAATTCTAATTTAGACAAGAAACCCCAAAAAATGACATTAATATCTTATTTAAGATTGAGGGTATGTACCTACTTAGCCCTACATTTGTAAACAAAAAAAAAAAGAACAAAAAACAGTACATGCTGTCCCACAACAGTTAGAATTAGGCTACTACCCAGTTCAGTGGTTCGGTTCAGTTCTGAACCAACCACTAGCAAGTTTTGCGATGCCATGGCACCCTTTTCCCAATTCAAACTCATCCCCTTATTTTTATGTAGCTTTCAACAATTCTTTAATTACAGTGATTCACAACTTCCAAAAGTAGTGGTCCCAACTCAGTAAATTCCCGAATCAGCAGCATATAATACTCCCAGTTTGTAACTTATTTATTCAACACCCACAAACGTGATAAATAAAATAAGAGTTTGCCGCTTATTTCACACTATCACCATCCCCCCAATTCAGTAAGATCTTGTTTAACCTCCAGCAGTTTGCATTTGATCACATGGTCCTGATCAAGTACATACTTGCGAAGATTGAAAACATGGAAGACATTGTGTATTCCTGATAAGGAGGAATGGAAGGCTAACTAGTAAGCGATCGGTCTAATCCGTTGGAGAATTTGGAACAAACTGATATATCCAAGGTTGAATTTCCCCCTTTTGTCGAATCTCATACTTCCCTTAAGTGGTGAGATGTTTAGAAACATTCGATCTCCCACCTCAAATTCCAAAGGCCTTCTTCTTAAATCAGCATAACTTTTCTTCTTGTATTGGGTGGCTTGAAGTCTTTTCCTTACTATTTGAGCACTTCTAAATTCTGATCTATTAATTAAACCTTTCCTAATATTCTTTCTCCTACTTCATCCTAGCATACTAGAGTTTGACATCAGCGACCATACAGGGCCTCATAGGAATCCATATCGTTGCTTACACGATAGCTATTGTGTAAACAAAATCTACAAGTGCAAGATATTGATCCCAACTATCCCAATAGTCTAGGATCTTTTTGACTGAGCAGCAGTTTGAGGGTGGAAAGAGGTGCTTATACGTAATTCGATATGCATAGCTTAATGGAACCCATGTCAGAACTTTGAAATGAGTTTAGTGTCTCCATTAAAATCAATGCTAAGGGGCATCCCGTGAAGTCTGATGATCTCCTTAATATACAGGTTAGCTAACTGTTCAGAGGTAAAGTTGGCACTTGTTGCAAGAAAATAGGCTGACTTAGTTATTGGTTAGTATGTCAACTACTACCTATATGCTGTCATGTTGCTTGTTGGTTTTTTGGGAGCCCTACAATGAAATCTATAGTAATATGCTTCTATTTTCATACTGGAATAAGTAAAGTCGCAATAACCCTCCTAGGCCCTAATGTGCAGCCTTCACCTTTTGACGGGTGAGACAATGAGCTACATAATCTGATATTTCTCTTTGCATTTCGATCCACTAGAAGTGTTTGTTTAAATCATGGAACATTTTTGTACTCCAAGGGTGGTTTGTGAAGTGAAGTTGTGGGCTTTAGCCATCACTTCTTTCTTAAGCTTAGGAACATTTGGCCCATATAATCTTCTTTGGTACCAAATGACATCATTTTTTTGTAGTAAATTCCTTTATTCTATTTTATTCCAGTTCTTTTTTATTTTCATCAATTTAGTGTCTTCAAGCTGAGATTGTTTGATCTTCTAGACCAAAGGGGAGTTACTTCTATAGTCTCCAAATAAATTGCTTCTCCAAGTAAGATTACTCAATTTGGAGCTCCTCTAACTCTTTTATAAGCCTTTTTTGACTTGTAATCATCAACCAATCGTATTAATTTTCAACTTAATGCAGCTACCAATGCATTGGCCTTGCGAGGATGGTATTTTTATTTCAATTTTATAGTCCTTCAGGAGTTATGACCACTTTTTTTGTTTCATATTTAGTTCTTTTAGGGTGAATATGTACTTCAAATTCTTGTGGTTGGTGTTAGATATATCTTATGCTGTATAAATAATGTCTCCAAATCTTGAGAGAAAACACCCCTGCTGCCAATTCCAGGTCGTACGTAGGATAATTCTCTTTATAGAGTTTCAGCTGTTGTGAAGGCTATACAATTACTCGTCCTTTTTGCATGAGTACACAACCTAACCCTTTTTTGGAAGCGTCACTATAAATTACAAAGTCTTCATTAAATTCAAGGATGGCGAGAATAGGGGTTGTCACCAATCGTCTTTTTAATTGTTAGAAGCTATTCTCGTACTCACCAGTCTAGCCAAATTTCGTGCATTTATGGATTAAATAATGAATGGGTAAAGCAATTCTTGAGAAGTCTTACACAAATCTATGATAGTACTTCAGTTACATTAGTACGTCGTGGCGAATTGTTTATACACTCCACCTCTAGGAGATTAATTAAGATGCTTTTCTTTGACACAACATGGCCCCAAAACCGAACTATTTCCAACCATAGCTCACATTTTTTAAGCTTAGCATACAACTTATACTCTTGTGAAGTTTATAGCATTGTCCTTAAATGCCCAGCATGTTCCTTTTTACTCCTTGAATAAACTAGGATGTTATCGATAAACACAGCTACAAACTTATCAAGGTAGGGCTTAAACACCTTTTCATTAGATCCATAAAGAAAACTAGTGCATTCGTTAACCCAAAAGGTAATAGCAGAAACTCATAATGCCCATAACGGGTCTGGCATGTAATCTTGGGAATATCCTTTTTTTGATCTTTCATTAATGGTACCCCGATCTTAAATCAATCTTTGAAAGCACCGTTGCACCCACTAGTTGATCAAACAAATCATCTATTCTTAAGAGGGAATATTTGTTTTTGATTGTCACTTTAGGTAACTCTTAGTAAGCTATACATACTCTTAAGCTTCCATCTTTTTTCTTTACAAAGAGTATCGGTGCACCCCACAGGGATAAACTTAGTCGGATCAGTGGCTTGTCTAATATCCCTCGGAGGTTGGACTTTAAGCTTTGCTAATTCCATGGGCTCTATTTGACAAGGAGTTTTAGACACAGGTGCCGTACCTGGGACCAAGTCTATGGTAAATTCAATTTCTCTATCTAGAGGTAATCCGGGTACATCTTCAAACACCTCTGGAAATTCGTTAACTACAAAAATCTCCTCCAGCTTAAGCTCTTCTAGATCACTTACTTGTACTGTGTAAAGGTACCTATGAGGCCCTTTTCTTAGGAACTTATGTGTATGCATGATATAGACAATGGATATGGTCTTTTGTTCTCCCTCAGGGGTACTAATGACAACCCTTTTCTTATGATAATTTAAGGTTATATGGTACTTGAACAATCAATCCATCTATAAGATTATGTCATACCCTCTTGTTCCTACTTGCATAAGATTTGTAGGCAAGGGTCTTCTACTTATAATCAAAGGGCACTTCTTGAGTTCTGCATCAATTTGTAATAGACTTGATCAATTGGTCAGGCACCTGCCCGACCCGCCCCGACCCGACCCTCAAAAATGAGGGTCAAGGTCGGCTTTTTTTTAATCTCCGATCCGCCCCGACCCTCAAATTGAGGGTACCCGACTATGATGAAGGTCGGGCTTGGGTAAAGGTTTTGACCCACTAATCCGACCCGCTGACCCTCACTTTTTTAAAAAAATTAAAAACTAAAATAAAAATAAGATACTTTCGGTTTCATTTGTTCCAAACTTTTTCACTTTCATTTTCCCATCTCCCCTTAGCATCTTCCCTCCATTCACTTCACCAAATCCAACTGGTTCGTAACCTTCTAACGCTTCCTCTCTGATGTTTGAAGTAGAATGAGTACTCATTTTAGTGAACTAATTGGTCTATTGGTATAATGACTAATTTACGTATTATGGTGTTTGTAGTTGCGATACGTTCATCGGAGCATTATATTATCGTTTGAATTTTTCTTTTATAAGATATTTAATGTTAATCTTTATAATAAAAAGAAAACTTAGGGTGTGTTTGGTAGTGGTGAAATCATTTTCCTGGAAAATAATTTTCTTATTTTAAGGTGTTTGGTTAAAACAAGGAGGGGAAATTTATTTTCAGAGGAAAATCATTTTCCTTAAAATGAAGGAAAATATTTTTATTTTGAATGAAGCGTAAGTTGATTTTACGTTTCTTGTTCTCATACGGCCTCACACTCTTTCTCTACTCCGTGTCTATTTTCTCGACATATGGTTTGAAAATTACAAAAAATCATTTGTAATGTTTTTGTTCATTTTTTGTTAATCAAACTCATTATCCAGAAAGTTCATTTCCTTTTTACCAAATAACTGAAAATATTAGCTGAAAATCATTTTACATGAAAAACCATTTTACATGAAAAATTATTTTCTAGGAAAATGATTTCAACCCTGCCAAGCACACCCTTAGTGAAAAATCTAATTTTCTATATTGGGAGGTTTGAGGGTCGGGTCTGACCCGATGACTCGAGGGTATCCGCAGGGTCAGGGTTAGGGGTATACTGACCCACATGAGGCTCGGGTAGGGTTAGGGTCAAGAAAATTCTATCTACCGACCCTCATGACCCGACCCTCAATTTGATCAGGTCTAGTTTGTAATGCACTCCTGCAAGACAACATAGCTCCCCATTTATAGTGGTGTCTTTAATCGAAAGATATTTGGCAAATTCAAGGGTAATGAAAAGAATGTGTAGCTCCAAAGTCAAAAAGAACATGCACAAAGAGATTTTTGATAGGGAGAATACCTATTACCACTGTATTAGAGTCATCCTCCTCTTCCTCGGCCAAACAGTATACTCTTCCTAGGGCTTGGGGTTTCTTGTTAGTTGTTCTGTTGTAGGTATTCAATCAGGTTTACTGTATTGGAGGTCCCGAGCTAGGACTACCTCCTGTAGGACATGTTAGGTGGTTTTGGTTATATTACGGTAATTGTTTGCAAAGTTCCCCAGTTTCCCACATGCATAGCATCACCCTTTGTACTCAGCTGCACACCATCTGGGATGACGACACTTGCATTTGTCACAAAACTTTCAATATAGTCCTTAGCCTTTTTTTTTGTAAGCCCCTTTTGTTTTGGTTACCTGGCATATCATATCTCTTAAAGTTCATTTCTGGTTGAAAGGTAAGCACTCCTGGATTAAATTTCCTCTTCCCTTGCTCTTCAGCCATTGCCTTGGCTTTTTCCTCATTTTCATTCACAACCCTCTCTAAGCTTAATTGTCTTTTGATACATCTCCTGAAAATTTTGGAAGATGTGACCAACTACTTTATCTTCATTATTACTTTCAATCCATGTTCAAATCGATCCATTGATCTTCTTCAGTGGCCATATGATTTTTAGCAAACTGACTATGTTCATTGAATTTGATCACACACTCCATTACACTTATAGTCTCACCCTGCTCGAGGTGCAGAAGCTCTTGCTCCTTAGCCCATTTGACATCCTTTCTATTATATTTGGCATCCGTTAATGTCCTAAAGTGGGCCAATTGGTAGGGGCACACCTTCTCGTGGTTTCATTGTTTCTTACTAATATTTCGCTTCTTCTTAAATGGATGAGTTGCTAGCTAAATGTTAAACTTTTGATGGCATTCCATTATGGTAAAAATGTTTTGAATTTCTCTAAGCCGCTCCTCATAAATAAGGGGATTAGGGCCTTCTTTGAATTTTAGGGGTTTAAGCTTTTGAAACTAACATACCCTTTCCATGGCACTTGAACCTGGAAGGGGTAGAGGTGGAGGTTACACATAGGCAGGTTATTCATAGTCGAGATAACTCTTACACTCACATACCATTTTCGCACACATATACAGGTTACTTTACAGGTTGGTCATATTCATTGGCAGCTTGGGTGTATGTAAGTTATACACATGGATGGTTAGTATATAACTATAAAGGATGTATTTATAGTATTAACATAAATATCAAGGTGTACCTCACATAGCCATTGGTGGATGCACCACTTCAAAATTGTCACCAATTTCTAACTTCAATTAGAAGTATTTACATTTAGAGCTGATAAGTGCTTAAAGTGTATATCATTTTAAGATCATTTTGTTGCATTTCTAGGTAGAATTGTGTATTTTATGTTATAATTTATAATCTTATTCTCGTTTTATACTTGGATATGGTTTTTTTATGACTTTTGTAGGATTTTAGACCATTTCGCCCAACAATTGACCTTCATTTGAGTGCATATTGGCCACCATGGAGACACCACAAGTCCTATGCTTGTGGAGCAAAAGAAGAGCAGAAGATTTCATATCCAGCAAGCATCGCTGTCTGCCCATGGTGGATGCCACGGTCTGTGGTGAAAGCATAACTGCTAGCCTATTCGTTTTCCCTCATCATGTTGCTAAGGTTGATTGTGTTTCTCTATAAATAAGGTCATTTTTGCAGCATAAAGCAAAATCATCATCCCATCATTTCATTTTTCTCTCTTCAATCTCATCAATTAGATTAGGATTTAGATTAAATTAGAGGGAGAGAGTGTGAGTTGAAGTGAAGATTTATAAGGTTGCATTCCGGATTTACACGACGGGTCAAATGCGATCTTAGCTGGGCATCTCTTTTCTCTTCTATTCTCTTCTCTTCTCTAATTTAATTTATGTTTTGTAATGTTGATTATCTTTGTTGTTTGGTTTTCGATTTATGTAAACATTAGTTAATTTCTTGATCTTATGTTGATATCATTTGGTACTTTTCAATTTGTGGGCTTGTTTTATCAAATTCTAGAAGTTTATTGTCTTGTGAGGAATTTGATCACTTTCTTGCATGTTTTGGATATTGGATGAAAAACTGAAAGGTGAAATATGATACCAGAATCCTAAGATTTGCCTTGATTGTGTGGAGTCTTGAGAAAGTCCCATCAATTGAGAAACCATTAATTTGATAATCGCATACTTAATGAGCCTAAACAAATCAAGAACTCTTGAGAAATGGTTTGGTTAGATTTAGATATTTCACTTCATCTTGAAAGAGGGTTGTGATACTTCGATTATCAGTTTTAAAAACAATCAATTAAGGAAGAAGTGTTTGATTGATGCGTGGATCAGGTAATTGCTTATTTTGCTTAATTTCAATTATTATTTATCCATTAGATTAGATAGTTGATTAGTTTAATTTCAATATAAATTTTGATTCGCTTAGTCTATCTTGAGGGAATATGACCCGACAGATCAACCTAGTCTCTGTGGGATCGGCCTTGATTTGCTACAATGCTACCGTTGCCAGGAACTAGTATCGAATATTGAGTTTTTCTCAATAGGTTTGACTAAACATTTTATTTTTCTTTAAAAAAAGAAAAATTTAAAATTTTAAAAATTTGAGAAACAACAATGGCAATTTTCTTTTTTTTTTCAATTCGAGCATGAATTGTTTTGGAGGTATTTTAAGCATTTACATGCTTTTCTTACTCAATGTGGTTATTGTGTTGGTAAATGGGAATTTTTTAGACATTGTTGATGAGGATGTGAATAGCAAAACCCGAGCTATTTTGAAGTATTAGGGTTTTCATGGTAAAAATGTTAATGATGCATGTTATTTGCTTGAGTAGATTGCTTGGGATTCATTTGAATTTGATAATGCTAGTTGTGTTTCTAGATATTCATGTTCTGATCCTTGTGCATTCTACTATAGATCTTATTATGCCCCTCTTTGGTATGACTTGTGTAATTCTTCTAACCATGATATTAATTTATGTCTTTATTACGCATGCTATTCTCAACCTGACTTTGCGTCACCCATGGACAATACTGATGTTCTGAATTTACATGATTCATCATTTCCTTTAACTCAGTGCATAGAGCTCAAGGTGGTGAGCCTTTTAGGATAGTTGCTAGGTTTAGTATTGCTGATACATGTTTTGATTTAGAAGATACTTTTGATGAGGTGTGTAATCTAGATAAGACTCATTCAGAGGGGTCACGTGATGTGTTTATGCATAAGAAATTTCTACCTTTGGTTGTAAAATTGTTCTCCCCAATCCTCTTGATCATTCCAATGCTTTCTCTCTTTGTTCACTATCCTGTCCTTCCCCTGAGTATTATCTTGATGTGCCCATTGGTAATCCTATGATCTGTGATGCTAATGTTGATTTGGGCTATAAGGATAACATGTTTATTATGCTTGGTGGGAATGTTGATGATTATGTGTCCCTAGATTACTTTAGAGGGTATGATCCCTACATCGACCCTTCTTGTGTATGCCTAGAGGACTTGCTTAGGAAAATCAAATGGACTACACTCTTTAATCATTCCTATGATTTTTCTATAGATTTTGATAAGGTTAAGAGGATACTCATTGTCTTTGGTGTGGTTTTTGTTATTACCTCTTACCTTTTATTTTCTAAAATGTAGTCACAGGAGTTTGATAAGCTCCTGCGTGTTTCAACGACATCTAATTTAACGGATTGAGTCTTGAAGTTGTGATGGAGTGGCTGATGCTCCATGCGCCCCGTTTGCGAGGAGGCCTTAGCTTAGGTGTGCTCAGCACCTAACCTAGTGAGGTAGTTCTCTTTTGTTTTCCATTCCCTTATCTTACTTTCTTTCATTTTAATAATAATGCTTTGTCTAAGCATGGGGGAAGGGTAGTTCCATGTTTTTTTTTTCATTTGGTTTTTGATTTGCATACGAGTTAGAGCATATAATTTTAGATTTCTTTTTGTTTGCATTTAGTTGCATTTAGGTTTGCATATAGGATTGCATGTAGAGATGGTGTGGATTGATTTGAGATAACCTCCAATGATGTATTTGCTAGGAAAAATAGCTTTCATGAGCTTGAGTATTTTTTGATATGTAATCCTTTTTGGTGCTAAACTTTTTGAAGGTTTTGTTACTATTTATTGTTTTGACCCTTGTTTTGTTTGAGAACCTTGTTATCCCTTGGAGTCGTTAGCACTAATGTTGGTACATGAAAGTCATTTTATTAGCTTAATGAGACTTTAGTAGATATCCCGTGAGATTTTGAGCCTTTTTTGGGCTAATTCATTATGTTTACTGTCTTGTTTCTTTCATGCGTGGCTCTTCCATATTGCATCTCTAGAACTTACCTAGATTCTTGTTCAAAACCACATTCGCATGTGCATAGTTGATGATATGATAGACGCATTCTTTCTAGTTGTTTAGCCACATAGCCAAATAACCTATCCTTGTATTACATGTTTGTTCCCTTTGCTAGCCCTCTTAAGCTTATATCCGTCTTTGTTGTGAACCTTTCACATCAGTCCTTGGCCAAACACATGTTCGTAACCTTTAAGCCAGTCTATGGAGCGTCACTCCATTTATCTAGTGGATGGTTTTAGGGATAATAGAGTTTAAGGTGGCTTTAGTATGTGGGTTTGTTGAAGGATTGATGATATTGAGTATTTGCTTTTATTCCCTCATGTTTGGGTTATGTATATATATATTCGGTTATGAGTTGATAGTTAGTGATCCTATCCCTTTCAATAATTGCAATTTTCATTTCGTTTCCCAATAAAGACAAAAAGAAAAATAAAAGAAACAAAAGTTATGTGGAAAAAAAAGAGAGAAAAAAAAGAGAAAATCATAGGAAAAGAAAGCAAAAAAGAAAATGACTAGGCAATTGTCATTGAACATGTAAATAGCTTGCGTTCCTTTCTTTGTCAACTCATTTCCTATATGATTCACTGCGGTATGTTCATTGAATTGTTAGAATTTTGAGTGTTAGTGAACTTCATAGTTGCTTAGTGTTTTGTTGGCTGCTTCCCAGTCGTTTGGCTACCTAGCTCCATATTTGTCCCAAATGAATTTGTCCACTCCTTTTCCTTAACCCTTTTAGGCCACATTACAGCGCATACAATGTCCTCTTGGTCGTCTTGCGCACATTGCATTTTAGTGGTGGAAAATTTGAGAGTCTTAGCAAGCCCATGGTAGATTGTGTCTTTGGAATAAATCTTGAGTGAACCTATTTTATATTTCAAATACATGAGCTGGAGTGATCTACGTTTCCCCAATGTGAGGCTCTACCAGTCTAATTGGCTCTATTCAATTCCATGTGCTTGTATAATGTGCTTTGTAGTTCTTTGGGGCTAATCAAGTTTGATATCAAACTTGTGGTCTTGTACTTTTTTAAAAAGCTTCTCCAGCTCCTGATTTTGAAATGACTTTCGCACTACTTGAGGTTGCCATTGACTGATATTCTTGCTATGACTTTCCTACTTTAAAGAGGTTGTTGTGTTTTGAGTCCTAGATGCATCTCCAATTGTTCGTTGTTTCTAGTGTTTGGTTCAAAACAAGCAATGGTTTAAGCATGAGAGAGTTAGATAAGTGCTTACAGTGTATATCATTTTAGGGTTATTTTGTTGCATTTCTAGGGAGAATTGTGTGCTTTTTGTTATAATTTATATTTTTATTCTCGTTTTATGCTTGGGTATGATTCTTTGGTGACTTTTGTAGGATTTTAAACCATTTGACCTACCAATTGACCTTCATTTGAGTGCACATTGACCACCATGGAGGTACCCCAAGTCCTATGCCCGTGGAGCAAAAGAAGAGTAGAAGATTTCGGATCCAACAAGCACCACGGTCTACCCGTGGTGGATGCCACGATCCGTGGTGGAGGCATAACTGCTAACATGTTTATTTTCCCTCATCGTGTGGTTAAGGTTGGTTGTGTTTCTTTATAAATAAGACCATTTTCACAGCAGAAAGCAAAATCATCACGCTGTCATTCCATTTTCCTCTCTTCAATTTTATCAATTAGACTAGAATTTAGATTACATTAGAGGGAGAGAGAGTGAGCTGAAGTGAAGATTTACAAGGATTCTATTCCGGGTTTACACAACTGCTCAAGCGCGATCTTGGCTGAGCATCTCTTTTCTCTTCTTTTCTCTTCTCTTTTCTAAATTTAATTTATGTTTTGTAATTTTGATTATCTTTGTTGTTTGGTTTTGGATTTATGCAAACATTTATTAATTTCTTGATCTTGTGTTGATATCATTTGGTACTTTACAATCTGTTGGATTGTTTTATCAAATTCTAAAAGTTTAGTGCCTTATGAGAAATTTAATCACTTTCTTGCATGTTTTGGGTATTAAATGAAGAACTAAAAGGTGAAATTTAATACCAAAATTCTAGGATTTGACTTGATTGTGTAGAGCTTTGAGAAAGTCCAACCAATTTAGAAACCATTGGTTTGATAGTCGCATGCTTAATGAGCCTAAACAAATCAAGAACCCTTGAGATATGGTAATTGGTTGGATTTAGGTATTTCACTTCACCTTGAAAGAGAGTTATGATACTTCGATTATCGATTTTAAAAACAACCAATTAAGGAAGAAGTGTTTGATTGATGCGTGGATCAAGTGATTGCGTATTTTGCTTAATTTTAATTATTATTTATCCATTAGATTAGATAGTTGATTAGTTTAATTTCAATATCAAATTTTGATTCACTTAGTCTATCTTGAGGGAACATGACCCGATAGATCAACCTATTCTCTGTGAGATCGACCTTGATTTACTACAACGCCACCGTGTACTTGCAACTCTATCAAGAGCTAACTTAGTTAGTTGCTTCCTAAGATGGTTCTCTTATTTTTGCAAGCATGCCCTTGGTCCAGTTTTGAGTGAGCCACAAGCTTTCCTATAACATAAAGAAAAGAGGAGGCTAGTGATTGTCCCGCATGAGGGTCACACAGAGCCTCATTATTAAAGTGTAGTTTACATGCTTACTCATAGATAGTTACATATAGCATCACATTGGCTTTACATGCCTTTTAGCCAAGAAAAACACATTCCAGCGCCAATAAATATACATCATAATGACCACACAACACTTCGCCACTCAAAATATTCTTTAAGCAGGCTATTTTTATTCTAAATGGAAAATAGTAGTGACTTACTAATGGTCTGTACCTGGGAAAAAGAAAATATGGAAGAGATGAGCAACCACCTCTCATTGAATAATCCAAACTCTCAAAGCCAAAATATAGCATGCATATGGTTAAAACTCATTAAATTATACATAATCATAGAAATATGAATTTAACTATAAATAGGTGTTTTACTATTCGAAAACATAGAACCTATTTCAATTACTAAAAATGTGGAAGTTGCCTTCAAGTAATAGGAAGAGAGGAAGAAATAGAATAAATACTTCACTTTTGCAGTTTAAGAAATTTTCCTTGGCTTAATTATACATATTTTTCACACTATTCTTTCCAACAACCAAATCCAATTAAAATTTGGTTTAAGACATGGTCGTGCCCTCTAGATGATTCAATCACCTATTGCCCCCTAGATTCCAGAAACTAATGGGTGGAAGAGTTACAACACGCTTGTCAGGGTCCTGAAAATAATTGTAATCACATGAGTGTCCACTTCTCTTTCATATAAGAGTCATGTTTCTCAACTAGCGACCCTTCCATATAAGGCCTAGGTTCTAACATGATACTAGCTCTTCTTGTATAAGATTGATCATTTTATCAAACTACCAGTTTCACTTAGCCTTTTCCAAACCAAAACATCCATAATCAATCAATTATTCAAGTTCAAGTTCAAAATCTATATTGAACAAGGCTTGGTTCATAAAAATATACTTGTTTGAAAAATAGAAACTTTCAACCATTCGAATAAGTTCTCTGAATCTCTTGGGCATATGTTGTTGGTTTTCTCAATCTGCTAAAAAAATATAACTAAATAATGTCATGATTTGGTCCTAAATATAGTCCCAAAAAATATAGGAATCCTTCAGAGCTATATTCACATCATAACAAACCGTCACAATATTCACAATTCATAGAGTAATTGACTGCTCAACGCCACACACCATTTCCCATTTCTTAATCAAACCCATCCTCTAGACTAGATAGCAAAATATAAACAATAACGAACAACAATTAAGTAAATGACAATCAGATTCACATCCATGAAATTTGGTTCCAACAATTTTTAGAATTTAGTACTTTCAAAAAGAAGTGGAACCACTCACCTCTAGTCTTGAGATTAGCATATTAGGAAGCCAAA
>JAKOGI010001856.1:0-7500 GCA_029747015.1 Carnegiea gigantea | reverse complement strand
AACACTTTGCCACAGATCATTCCCAAAAACCCAACAATTTTACGAGTTAATCCTTGTGGATACTCGTTCCATTGACATCTCTCATACCTTTGACAAAATGAATCCTGGACATATCCTCTTTTCCAAGTGTATCATTCGACAAGTTCTGAGTACTCAACAATGGAAAGATCCATTTGAGGAAAAGAAATTTTCCATTCCCTACACTTCCCAAACCTTTGATTACATTGATTACAGAATGGCTTGGTTTAGGACATTTCTGCATCGTCCTGAAACCCATTCTTGGTTTTTCAATTTTCATGACAATTGCCCTACTCAATTCCCCATCTGGTTTTATTACTGGTGGACTTGGTTCGTTTGCAGTCTTGCTGTATTACCAATTGAAGCTCAAGGTGGATGAGATTTCTGGGATAAGAATGTCACCTCCCTCGAAGCTTACACAAAAGAAGTTCAATTTTTGGATTTTCAACATAGCCTGGATCTTCAGCTAGGAATACAGGCTAGAAAATTATCTCAAGAATTCATTTCCCCTATCGTTAGTTCGAGTTTATAAAGTTAAATGGTGGAATGAATTCAAGACAAAACTGTGCTGCAGCGAGAATGTTGAACATTACTGCAGGACACAAACAAAGAAGTTCACCTTGCACAATTTACATACATTTGAAGCCAAGGCAGGTATTGGGCCTTCTACGCCACAAAAGAAAGAAAGTCCAACAACATCTACCAAGGCTCGTTCAAAGGGTTTGTCTTAAAAGGGAAAAGAGATCCTTGAGTTGCTCAAAGATGATCCACAAATGAGGCAAATTTTCCTCCAAAAAATCATTGACAAAGGAAATGACTCAGATGAAGAGGCTCTTACTTTTGCTGGCTCTTCAACAAAACCATAACCACACAATATTGCTGATTATCAAGATTCACAGGACCCATATGACCTGCGAATATGACAAAGGCTGGCAAAGGTTAAATGACCATTGGCAAAATGCAAAAGCCAAATAACTCAAAAGATCCTGCAAGGGTCATTTGGCCCTTGACAAAAGCAAAGGTCATTCGTACTAACGAATCTTTTCTTTTGCAGGTACCGACAAAAATACCTTTTACTATTCATCAACAGTGCCTCCACTAACAAAAGCAAACAGTATGAAGATAAGGATGACTCACCAGTGGTGCTCCTTTTCTTCTGGTGGCAGACAAAAGGAATCTTCTTTTGCAAAAGACAATTATTGCAGCTCCTTTACGCATCTATTTAAGGAGCGACTTCATTTGAAGGAAGGCAGAGCGAATTACACCTTCTTCTGTATTCTCTCAAGCCTTCTTGTATCCTAGTTTTCTCTCTCTTTAGATTTCTCCAGTTCAATTACAATTCTTTTTCTTCTACAAAAGTAAGTCCTGTATAATTACAAATTCTATACAACAGATTTCAGTTCATAAATAAATTTCAACAAATTTTAGTTTGAGTTTTCGATCCTGCTGTTTCTGGTATCAGAGCCAGGTTTCCTCCGTTTCCTCCGTTCATCCTCCACCAGATGACCTCAAAATCCTTCTCAAAGGAAAACCCATTCTGGCTACACCTTTTCGCAAAGGCCGGGAGGGGAATGATACAGTCAAACTTGATGACCTTAAAAAGGTCCATCAACAAGCCAATTACACAAACACTATCCCCCAGACTATTGATACTCAATTAAACCATATTTCCTTGAGGATAGAAGAAACAAAGAAACCAAGCACTACATCTACTCCAAGTACCAGTTATACTGACCAAGTGTCCAAACCATTTTTCCAAATAGATCGTATCCCAAAGGCCAACGAAGATTCATTTTCTGAAGCCTTTTCCAAAGCCCATTTTCTCAAAATCATATCAGACCAGATACAAGAGTTAACAGAGAAAAGCAAGTCAGTGTCTTGTCTGGACAAAACCTACCAAAATGAACCTTCAGAAACCTCTTCCTCTAGTGAAGAAGAAGAGATCTTAGAGGGTGAGGAAGCATTAAATGTTATTGAAGAAACATTTGATGACCCTTCACCATCTGCCATAAACAAAATTAGGAATTGGACCTCAGGTAGTACCAGGAACTACTATCCAAAACCTACACCCCCTGATATCCAATATGAAGAGAGAGGTAGTTTTACAACCTCCTAATTTAGTGGTGAATCAGTTCACCAATGGAATATTGATGGCAAATCTGAACATGAAATCCTTAGTACCCTACAAGAAATGACCATGGCCTTGTCTGCTTACAAAGCCTGAAAGCTTACCAATTCCCAAGCAGCCACTGCCCTAGTAGTAGGATTTTCTAGACAATTAAAATCTTGGTGGGATAATTTCCTGACAGATGATAAGAGAACAAAAATCCTTAACCATAAATACAAAGAGACTAATGATCATGGTGTGGAAGTTGACGACGAAAATGGAGCCGAAATGCTTATCCATACCATTATCCTACATTTCTTAGGTAACCCTAGAGAAGAACAAGCTGTCTTAAAAACAATTCTCATCAACCTTAGATGTCCTGCCCTCACTGATTACCGTTGGTATAAGGATGTCTTTCTAACCCATGTGCTCAAAAGAGAAGATGGAACCCAAGATTTTTGGAAAGAAAGATTTATTGCAGGATTACCCAAACTCTTTGGGGAAAGAATTCTCAATAAACTTCGTCAAAACTTTGGTGCCAATGACATTCCTTTTGGCCTCCTAACCTTTGGACAATTGTTTGGTATCATCAAATCAGAAGGATTGAATCTCTGTAACGAGATTAAAATCCAATCCAAATATGGATAAGAAAAGGCCCAATCTCGTAAAGAGATGGGTACCTTCTGTGAAGCATTTGGAATTACCAAAATAGAAGCCCCTTCTACTACAAGAAAGTGACTTCAAAAAAGAAAGCCCAAACCTATATTCAGAATAGTCCCTCCAAAACAACCCAAACCATTTGTTAAGGAAGAATAGCCCAAGTCTGTCCCCAAAAAGAAGCAGGCTTCTAAACCAAAGAAGAAGCCTGTAGTCTGCTACAAATGTGGAAAAGTTGGCCACAAAGCTTTCCAATGCAAAACTGAACAAAAGATTAATGAGTCATTTCCTGGAGAACCTGAAGTTCAGAAAAAACTTCTTGCTCTTTTAACTGACAATGGTGTTGACTCAAACCAAGAAGAAGACTATTACGCTGAATCGAGTGAAGATTCGGAGTATGAGTCTTCTTCTATTCTTTCTTTAAATGTCATCACTAGCAAACCTCAAAAAGAATTTCTTCTAGATCTTATTTGTCAAATCCCGGACATTGAAACAAAGAAAGAATACCTTGAGAAACTAAAAGGTATTATTCTAGAAGAAGAAGACAAACCTCCTAAGTTTGAATTAGGGCCTTCTTCATCTTCCTCACTTACTCAAATCTTTGATCGCTACCCAATTACAAATCCTTACCAACAAATTTCAACCAGACAACTCCAAATGGAAATCAAGGACCTGAAATCCCAGGTTCGGTTTCTCAAAAGTGAAATTTCTAGTCTCAAAACAAAAGATCTTGAAATCAAAACTAAGATTGCTCTCCTTGAATCATTCAAAATTGCTCCCCCAGTTTTAGAAACAAATGATATTTCAGGAATTCAAGAAAACGAAGTTTCTGAAACTCAATTCTTACAAACAATTTCAAAAGTTACTTTTCAAAAATGGTATTCTGTTGTCACGCTTGTAGTCAATGATTTCTCGATCAGTGCAGTTGCCCTTATTGATAGTGGAGCCGATCAAAACTGCATTAAAATAGGAATTGTTCCTACAAAATTTTGCGAACGAACAAGGGAACAGTTAGTCAGTGCTAATAGGGAACCCTTGAATATTTGTTCTAAGCTTAACAAAGGTTATATTCAAAGCAATAATTATTGTTTTAAAAATATTTTTCTTATAGTAGATAATATTTTTAATGATATTATTTTAGGAACTCCATTTCTTACACAAATTTATCCTTTTATGGTTAATGAAACAGGTGTCCATATAAAAATTATAGGCAATCCTATTTCATTTCCTTTTTTATCTTCTGCACACCAAAAAGAGATTTTAAGTTTGCAAGCATCTTCAATTTTTCAGCAGATTAATAGTCTGCAAACCAAAAGAAAGCAAATTTGTCATTTACAAGAAGAGATTTCTTATCTTCGTATTGAAGAACAATTACAAAATCCTTCTCTCTAACTCAAAATCAAAGATTTTGTAGAACTAATTAAGAAACGTATATGTTCTGACATTCCCAATGCATTCTAGGAAAGAAAGAAACATATCATTTCTTTACCGTATGAGCCTGATTTTGACGAAAGAAATATTCCTACTAAGGCTTGACCTACTCAAATGAATTTAGAACTCCTTGAACATTGCAAAAAGGAGATTCAAAGCCTTCTTGACAAAAAACTTATCAGACCTTCAAAATCTCCTTGGAGTTGTGCAGCCTTCTACGTTAATAACGCAACAGAAAAGGAACGAGGTGTTCCTGGACTCGTTATTAACTACAAACCTTTAAACAAAGTTTTACAATGGAATCGTTATCCTATCCCAAACAAAAGAGATTTACTTAATCGTCTTTATGATGTAAAAATATTTTTCAAATTTGACATGAAATCTGGTTTCTGGCAAATTCAGATTGCTGAACAAGACCATTACAAAACTGCATTTACTGTACCCTTTGGACATTACGAATGGAACGTAATGCCCTTTGGATTGAAAAATGCCCCCTCAGAATTTCAAAATATCATGAATGACATTTTTACACCCTATACATCTTTCATCATTGTGTACATCGATGATGTCCTTGTATTCTCAAAATCCATTGATCAACATTTTAAACATCTACAAACGTTTCTGCATATCATTCAGAAAAATGGTCTTGCAATTTCTGCATCAAAATTAGTTTTATTTCAAACAAAAATAAGATTTCTTGGTCATGATATTTATCAAGGTACCATCAAGCCAATTATGCGGTCCCTTGCATTTGCTGACAAATTTCCAGATGAAATCAAAGAAAGAAACAGTTGCAATGTTTTCTAGGTTGCCTGAATTATGTCTCTGATTTCTTCCCCAATTTACGACATTTATGTACACCTTTGTATAGGAGACTTAGAAAAAATCCTATCCCCTGGACCAGTGAACATACCAAGATTGTTAAACAGGTCAAGGATAGAGTTAAGTCTCTACCATGTTTAAGCATCCCTAACCCAGCTGCATTCATGATAGTCGAAACTGATGCATCTGACATAGGTTACGGAGGCATACTCAAATAAAAATTAGAGTCTCATGCACAAGAACAATTAGTCAGATTCCATTCTGGACTATGGCTCGATCCACAACAAAATTATTCAACTATCAAAAAGGAAATTTTATCTGTTATCCTGTGTATATCAAAATTTCAAGATGATCTGTTTTACAAAAAATTTCTACTTCGTATTGATTGCAAATCTGCCAAAGAAATTTTACAAAAGGATGTGAAGAATTTAGTTTCCAAACAAATTTTTGCCCGTTGGCAAGCAATTCTTTCTGCTTTTGATTTCGACATTGAATTTATCAAAGGCGAAAGCAACTCTCTTCCAGATTTCTTAACAAGAGAATTCTTGCAAGGAAAGAGTGACAAAAATATTATTTTGCAGGAAAACAAATGAGTTCTTCCAAAAATAACTGCAAAGACAAAGGCAAAGGCATTAGGCGAGCTGAGGACTATCAGCTAGAAGTACCTATGTAGCTCCCTACTCATAATCAATTTCAAACTCTTGCTCAATTTCCCCCTTTACGATACAAATCAATCGTAGCGAAACCACCTATAAACTAATAGTTGACAATGCATATGTTGTTCGACATACTGAACATTTGTTTCTCATAAATTACAGAACAATGCCTTCCCTAGATGTAATCAAGCCTCTGGTCCAAAAAGCCTTTGGCAAAAAACACTTTGCCACAGATCATTCCCAAAAAACCCAACATTTTTACGAGTTAATCCTTGTGGATACTCGTTCCATTGACATCTCTCATACCTTTGACAAAATGAATCCCGGACATATCCTCTTTTCCAAGTGTATCATTCGACAAATTCTGAGTACTCAACAATGGAAAGATCCATTTGAGGAAAAGAAATTTTCCATTCCCTACACTCCCCAAACCTTTGATTACAATGATTACAGAATGGCTTGGTTTAGGACATTTCCGCATCGTCCTGAAACCCATTTTTGGTTTTTCAATTTTCATGACAATTGCCCTACTCAATTCCCCATCTAGTTTTATTACTGGTGGACTTGGTTCGGTTGCAGTCTTGCTGTATTACCAATTGAAGCTCAAGGTGGATGGGATTTCTGAGATAAGAATGTCACCTCACTCGAAGCTTACACAAAAGAAGTTCAATTTTTTAGAATTTTCAACATAGCCTGGATCTTCAGCTGGGAACACAGGCTACAAAATTACCTCAAGAACTCATTTCCCCTATCGTTAGTTCGAGTTTATAAAGTTAAATGGTGGAATGAATTCAAGACAAAGCTGTGCTACAACAAGAATGTTGTACATGACTGCAGGACACGAACAAAGAAGTTCACCTCGCACAATTTACATACATTTGAAGCCAAGGCAGGTATTGGACCTTCTATGCCATAAAAGAAAGAAAGTCCAACAACATCTACCAAGGCTCGTTCAAAGGGTTTGTCTCAAAAGGAAAAAGAGATCCTTGAGTTGCTCAAAGATGATCCACAAATGAGGCAGATTTTCCTCCAAAAAATCATTGACAAAGGAAATGACTCAGATGAAGAGGCTCTTAGTTCTGCTGGCTCTTCAACAAAACCACAACCACACAATATTGCTGATTATCAAGATTCACAGGACCCATATGACTTGTGAATATGACGAAGGCTGGCAAAGGTTAAATGACCATTAATAAAATGCAAAAGCCAAATAACTCAAAAGAGCCTGCAAGAGTCATTTGTCCCTCGGCAAAACAAAGGTCATTCATACTAACGAATCTTTTATTTTGTAGGTACCGATAAAAATACCTTTTACTATTCATCAACAGTGCCTCCACTAACAAAAGCAAATAGTATGAAGATAAGGATGACTCACCGGTGGTGCTCCTTTTCTTCTGATGGCAGACAAAAGGAATCTTCTTTTGCAAAAGACAATTATTGCAGCTCCTTTATGCATCTATTTAAGGAGCGACTTCATTTGAAGGAAGGTAAAGCGAATTACACCTTCTTCTGCATTCTCTCAAGCCTTCTTGTATCTAGTTTTCTCTCTCTCTAGATTTCTCTAGTTCAATTACAATTCTTCTTCTTATGCAAAAGTAAGTCCTGTATAATTACAAATTCTGCACAATAGATTTCAGTTCATAAATAAATTTCAGCTTGAGTTTTCGATCCTACTGTTTCTGGTATATATACATACATATATATATATATATATATATATATATATATATATATATATATATATATATATATATATATATATATGTACGCACACACATATATAGATACATGTATATATATATATATATA